>VSMD01077183.1:0-105339 GCA_008750895.1 Mirza zaza | reverse complement strand
CAAACTCCTGGGCTCAAGCAATCCTTCTGCCTCAGCCTCCTGAGTAGCTGGGACTACAGGCATGCACCACCATGCCCGGCTAATTTTTTCTATATAAGTTGGCCAATTAATTCCTTTCTCTTTTTAGTAGAGACGGGGTCTTGCTCTTGCTCAGGCTGGTTTCGAACTCCTGACCTTGAGCAGTCCGCCCACCTCGGCCTCCCAGAGTGCTGGGATTACAGGCGTGAGCCACCGCACCCAGCCCTGACTGTGACTGCTTTTTACCATACCTGGTGCCACCCCCTGGTCTAAGCCACCACCCTGACTCCGCTGGATGACTGTCCCAGCCTCCTCACTGCTCTCCCTGCTCCGGGGCTTTCCCCTGACGCTCTGTTCCCAAATAGCAGCAGAGCGAGCCTTTTAAAGTAAAAGATCAAGGTGCTGCTGTGGTCACTTCTTGCCTGTCTGGGATAAAAAACAGGTCCTTCAACAGGCCTGCAGGACCCTAAGTGCTCTCCCTCCTCCCCTTGCTGGTCAACCTCCTCTCCTGCTCGCCCCCTCACTCCCATGGGCTCCTTGTCCTTGGCCACACCCACCACGTACGTGCAAACTTTGGGCTTTGCTCTTCTTGCTGCGTCCTCTTGGCAATGTTCTTTCCTCAGATGGATCTGCAGGACTTCAGGCTCCTCCACTTCCTTGCAATTTCTGCTCCGTTGTCACCCCACCAATGAAGTTGTCTCTGGTCGCTACTTACAACCCTAACTTCCAGTGCTTCCTGTTTTCTTTAGTTTGCTTTATTTTTCTCCGTAGTGTATACCTTCTGGCACACACAATGCTGTTTGTTTATATTGCCTTCCTCCTATACTCGAATCTTGCCATGAGTTTGCTGTTCTGTGGACAGCCCTTAAGCACGAAATTTCTGCAGCTTTGAGAAGGCAGAGCTTGTGCAGTGCAGTAGCTCATTCTTTTCTTGACTTGACCCATTTTGCTGGAGAGTGACACGTCTTAGTTTACGCTGGATGTGTCAGGTAGTCACCTATTGTCAGACTTAAATTCTTTTTCTTAGTGTTTGCTTCTTTATTTTCTAAAATTAGGGATTTATTCTGTATATTGAAAATACATTCTCCCAATCTGTTTCTTATCTCAACTTTTCTTTTTTGGTTTAGTACAATCTAGTGTTTTTTTGGTGGTTAATTCTTTTTTCCTTTGTAAGTGATGTTACAGGTTCACATTATTTTAAGTTATATATTTAGCTGTGACATGTATTGTGTGCCAAAATCAATGGCATTGATTATTATATTCCATGACCTTTTTATTAAGAATAAATGATTGGAAAGGTAAGGAACCTAAAAATGATACTTTGCCATTTTTTTCCTTTTCGTAGGTTACATCAGTAAAGCAACAGCTAGAAAAAAATTTGGGGGAGTTCAAGCAAAAGTTCTGCAGAACTGAACAGGCATTCCAGGCGAGTCAGATCAAGGAGAGTGAGCTGAGGAGAAGCATTGAGGTGAGTGAAGGGGAGAGCTGAGTATTTTCTTAATTTCTGTGCAGGACCAAGAGCAAGGGGAAAAGAGAATTTCTGTACTGTTTGTCAGTAGCCTGTTATGACTACATCATTTTTCTTTTCTATTTGCTGGAAGTAAGGATTATAGTGTTCTGTATATAAATGTTAATTTTTCCACTCTCCATTCCTATATGTAATAATTACTTGTATGCATCTAGCAATTATAGGAAAGCATGACTTGTGTTAAGAAGATGTACTTTTTTTTTTAAAGATTGTTTTATGGTGCCTGGAAAGTGGAAGGATGGAAGAAAGAAAGGAAGGGATTTTCTAAATGGAAAGAAACAAAATTTATTGATGGAAAATGTTATCTAGATCTTTTTTCTAAGGGTTGGCTTTTGGGTCATCCAATATTGACACAGGAACTGCCACGTGAGTTGTATTTAACTCATGCTAGTTTTGAGCCTGGGGCCTCATGAAACATATGTAACTTACACGTCTCTTCACCTTGGGAGCCGTGTGAATTATTTTTCAAGTTGCATATAACTTGTGCACAGAAAACAATAAAAAATAACAAATTTTTCATTGAATTAGAAAGAATTGTTTTGTTTTTGAAATTTTTATTTTGTTTTTGTAATAAAACGCTATGGCCCCAAGGAAAATTGTTATTTTTTCTCTAACATGGCAGTCAATGTGTTAAAAACCTTTGGAAAGTCATAGATTTAAATAAACAATGGCTGGGTGTAGTGGCTCTCCCATGTAATCTCAGCACTTTGGGAGGCCAAGGTGTGAAGATCACTTGAGGCCAGGAGTTCAAGACCAGCCTGGGCAACATAGCGAGACCCTGTCTCTACAAAAAATGAAAAAAATTAGCTGGGTGTGGTGGTGCACACCTATATAGTTCCAGCTCCTTGGGGAGGCTGAGGTGGGAGGACCATTTGAGCACAAGAGTTCGAGGCTGCAGTGAGCTATAATGATGCCACTACACTCCAGCTTAGGCAACAGGGTGAGACCCTTTCTCAAAAAATTAAATAAGTGAAAATAAATAAACAAAAGTAATGGATGGATGAGGAGTTTCTAGATTTAAAATTCTTATAAAAACATCAAGTAATTGTAAATTATATTCTGGCTTCAAAAGTGAACACAAACCTTAGTGTTCAGCAGATGCAAGTACTGGTGGACCGTGTATTTGGAGATCCTATTTAATCAGCAAGGATTCCTGAATGGCAGGGACCCAAGGTGTACCTCTGTGTTTCTGTTGATGGGATTTTGTTCATACGTACTTTAATTTGGCTTCTCTCTGAATTTATTTAGTGTCCTGGAGTTTTTTTTTTTAAGGCTTAATTAAGAACCATTTAGCAACAGCTAATAGACTGAAACAATTTGAATAGAGCCATATAGATCAACATTGTGATTTTAAAAAGAGGAAGAAAAGAAGAAATAATAGAAGTTTCTTCTCCATCAAACCTCCCAGGAAAGAATGTTTTTCCACTTACTCTTTAAATGTTCTGTGATCAGTTTTTAGGCTGTAAAGATTTTACAAAATTCTCTATAAAGAATAGTTATTTATCTGGGTGAGGCAAGTCTAAACGCATTTATCCCCACAGCTTTGCCGAATGTTGTCACGGTGGTAAAATCAGAACATCTGCCGGTAGCAAAGAGGCGATTGTGAATCAGCCAGCCTCAAAGGGGTAATACTGCCGGAGACAGGGGGCCACCGCGCCAGCCACCCAAGTGGAAGAAAACTTCCCATCAGATGATGGTTTCATCAGCAAACGTTTTCAAATGGAAGTGTTTGTTTCAGCAAAACAAATGTTTGCCTTTTGGCCAGTGGGGACCAACCAACAGATGCTTCTGCTAACATTTCCACAGGCAGACTGGCATCGAACTCTTCCCTCTGTGAGCTTCCCTTTCAGCCAGGAACTCTCCCGCGACTCCACTGGCTGCCTGGTGGAAACATTTTGTAAAAGCAATCATCTGGTTAAGAGGGTCCAAACACTTTTCAAACTGCTTGCTTGGCCAAGGCTCACGAGTGGGCCGGACATTGTCTCGCAGGTGTTTCTGAAGACTTATTCAATTCCCCACGAGGTCTGGCCTGTCAGCTGTAGAGCTGTCCCCGGTTAACCCTAGCCTGTACCGAGGCACGTGCATATCATGTTGCACTTACATTTCATCGATTTCTTTGTCAAATCAGGGAGAGTGCCTAGTGCAGGGCCTGGGAATGAGTTTAGTATTCATCTTTATGTTCATGCTTGCATATGTGTCTTCTTTTGAGGATGACATTAAGACATCAAAGGGTGTAGCTGGCTCTTGCATTTTGCACTGGGATTGGGACCAGGTGGGTGATTTACCCAGTGAGACAGGTGGTGTAACTTAGTGGGAAAACGGTGGTGGCTTTAGAGTGAGCAAGATCTGAAGTCACGTTGCTTTTCTGCCACCTTCCTGCTGTGTGACCTTGAGACAATGACTTCCCCCTTTCTGAGTCTGACGTCCCTCATCTGCATATGGGGACAAAGAATAGCCCCTCCCTTTTCAAGGCTGTGGTCATGATTAAATGAAATATTGTATGTAAAGCGCTTAGCCCCGTGCCCAGCAGCCCAGTCAGTTACTGCAGGCCACCTGCTCATCGCTTTGGTCTTCACAACTGTTAGGACCTTTTGATGTCAGTGTTGTTTGCTGTCACCTACCAGCACAGAAATTGTGAGACCAGGGCATAGTGCATTTGAGAATTTTCATATTTAACATTTCCCCTATTATTGCATCACTCTGGGTGTCTTTTCTGTATCTAATTACAAATGAGGACAAACAAGTTTAGCATGCTTATAGATTTTGGATGCTGAAATAAAGTGACAGTTGTACTGAAATTTTCCTTGTTCGCATTTCGTAAACATGCTGCTCACGATGAGAAATTATCAGCCCTGGAAACCGTGATCTAATGGCCCAATCAAGGGTAAAGTTAACATTTAGTATCCAAGTGAATGGAGGGTTTAGATAAACTGCTCGTCCGGCATCCAGCGCCAGCCCCCATCGCGTTGGGGTTGGGCGATAAAATACCATCATTTGACAGTCGAGATGGGGGGGAACACTTGCTTGGGGACCTTTCCAAGCTTAGGGATCTGTATCGTGCTAGTCCTCTAAGGAGCTTGGTCTGGCAGGCAGGAATGATGAGGCAGGAGGGAGAAAGTGCATTCTTTGCATCCACCCCTTATTCACGTACATAGACGTTGCCCCGGCAGGGGACGTATTAAGCTATATTCACGGATGGGATCATGAAATGCAACACAGTAACTGAAATTTGTTTTGTCTGGCCCTAGGAAACGATGCTTCCCTTGCTGCTCCTAAACCCAAGTTGATCTGGGTGGAATTACTTGCTAAGCGCTAACGCTGGCTTGCGGTTATGGGGATTTTTGTTGTGGTGTTTTTTTCCAGAGCAGTGCCCAATTTTGCAAATCATGTAAGGATGCAAGGGATGCCTAGGAGAATATATCTTTGTATGCTTAACTCATTGTTGATAATGAGCTACCCAATCAAGTCTTAAGTGGCCATAGCCTCGCGGAAAACTAATTGCTGATGGATGGCAGCCTGCACGGCCATTTTCAGATGTTCATTTTCTAAATTCTGGCCTTTTAAAATTCTTGGGTTGGTCACAGCCATAGCATTATAAGCCTGTTGGGTCCCAGGATTGGCTGAACGTTTCTTCGTTCGCGGCAAATATTTGTGGAGCTAATGCCAGAATAGAGAAAGGCATGTTAATCTTTCCATTGAGCTTACTATTCATTTAAGCGTCTCTAGTTATGGACAGAGATGGATTGAGACCAACAAACACATAAACATAAATTTCCTCCTCTTTCCCTGGTGCCCTCTCTTCCTTCTCTCCTTTTTCTTAACCTTCCTTCCTTCTTGTTTGGACACACCCAGTTTTGCACACAGTATCTTTCCAGCTTTCTTGTCAAACCTCCAGATATAGGTGTCATTTGATTTGATTGATTTTTTTTCAAGAGTAAGAAAATATTTTCTAAGTTGTAAAATAAAAATTCTAAGTCAACCCAAGTGGCTACAGTCTAGTTTCTCTTTTATGTCGATCTCATTCAGCTGATCTTAATTGGCATTGATCACGGAGATCTGGCTATCTTTAAACTTCGGGAAGAAATACCGGTAATAATGCTCTGTTACCCTTGTCAACGTGCTTTATAAGGTGTTCTTCCTTTCACATCTGTGATCTCATTTGCGGGGTCTTTACTCTGAGTCTGAAGAACAAACAAGTGATTATAGGTTCTATAGGGTAATGATGCTAATTTAAATCAATAACATTCTTGCACCATAATGATCATTGTTTTTTGCAAAATTTAACACTGACTGGTGTGAATGTTAGACTCTCAATCTTGAGATCAGTTGGCGCTGCCCTTTAGTTCTGATTGCTGTCTTAATTTGATAGAGTATCAGTTAACTAGTGGAAAAGAAGCCTGCTTGGCGCACATGAGACAGGGGAGTATAATGACTACAACAGGTTCTGTCTTATTTTAATGATAAAATGAACGCATATACATGAACAGAGCAGCTGCCAGCAAGTTTTCAAGTACTTTCTACTAGCCAGATTCTCCCTCTTCTTGAATTTGGCTTTGCTGCATGGGTACCCATCTGCTGGTAGTAACCAGACTGATAATTGAAGGCAGTCTTCCAGCTCAGTATTGCCAGGGCCATCTGTTTTCTAACGGTGCAGTAGGGTTTTGGAGGATGGGTCTTAATTGTTTCTTTAAGATTCAAAAATTTTCCTCTGCTTCTCAGAGGGATATTTTTGGTGTTTTTGAAATGCAGTTTTAAAAAAAGCCTTACGTGAATTTTTTTCCCCCTTAAGGCTATGAGGCACTTGGTTCTGTCAGTTTGCAATGGTGTATATAAAATTCCCTGTGGTCCAGAGCGTGGCATACGATATAGGTTGAGATACTTAGCTATAAAATATCACTGAAAGTTTCAAGTATAAATAGAATATTTATGACGTTTATGTGGTTAGTAAGCAATAGTGTTTTTATTTGGCATGTAAATAATTTCTTGGTTTTAAGATTCAGAACAGCATACGGGTCTCCCTAGATAATAGAAAGGAGCCGTGTGTATATATCTCTGCTACTTTATAGCACATCGATGGGTGGATACTTCTTTAATCAGGCACCCAAAGAACCTGTTTTCACTGTGAAAGTTCAGATTCTCCGTCTAGAATTACTTCTTTGTCTCTGCTCCAGCCCCGTGATTTCCCCTAGCACATTCAATGCCTCTTTAGTATTTAACACGTCCTGGTGTGTATTGAATGATTGGAATCACATCTTCCCCCACTGGAGGGTACCTGTCCTGAGAGTCTGTCTTATCTATATTTGCGTTTTTCATAATGCACATTCTAGCATTTTGAACATTGTAGGTTTTCTTGATGAACATTTATTGAAGGTAATTTTACCCGTAAGGACATTTCCGTAACGGTGAACCTTAAGATGGTTTTGCAATGAAAAGTAAAAATTTGTCCCGTGAATTCTTTTCGGTTTATGAACACATCAAATCCTTGTAAAGATTTGAAGTGTCAATTTGGTCATTCAGATGTAATAGGAACTTGGAGCTTTTGTCTTTGAGGATCTTGTAAATAGGGTTTTCCTTATGAGCTATCTCTATAAGAGCCATACGAACAGCCAGAAAGTTCAAAGAAGTACATTTCTTCAAGGAACAAAATTATTATCAGAGTTACACTATGTGCATATCATAACATTATTTGATTGCAGTAAGAGTGTCTGACTTCATTAGCTGCCTACCGGGGAAATGTGATCCTTCCCCTAGTGACACATACAAACAGTTCTGCTAGGGACCTTTATGAAGGCAGAAGCACATTTGAATATTTGTTTTGATTATAACCAATTCGCTGTGTATTTTAGGAAATGAAGAAGGAAAACAGCCTCCTTACCAGTCAGTCTGAGCAAAAGGCCAGAGAAGTCTGCCACCTGGAGGAAGAACTTAAGAAAGTCAAACAGTGTTTAAACCAGAGCCAGAATTTTGCAGAAGAGATGAAAGGTGAGTGAACTTAGCATTTTAGAGTTAATTTTCCTAAGCTATTACTCCCACGAAGGAGGACGGTGGCATTAGCACCTTTGTGAACTTCTTTGGGTTTTTCCATTTATTCATTTAAAAAGATGTATGCAGGTGATGAGGGAGAGTTTTCCCATTTTCCACTTTTTAGTTTCCAGAATGATAGTTGGACATTTTTTAATTAGAACATATTGAGTCCCAAAATGCCTGGTGTTCAGCACTTTGAAACCAGAAGGGTAAATATTTTCCACACAAAGCTAAATTGTCAGCGTTGTCTCTCACCCCAGAGTGCAATGCTCTGTGTCTCAAGTGGGCTTGTTAGTTACACCCAGACAGCTCCTCCGACTTGTTGCCATTTCCCTTGTAATGGGAAAGCCCTATATTAAATGCATGTTTTCCAATCCCTTAATGATCTTTGTTTTTTGATGACTTACTTGACTGAATGATTTTATTTCCTTATTTTAAAGCCAGAGAATTACGCTATCCACATCAAAGGAATCCACCGTTCATTTCACATATATTTGTGCGTGCCATATGTCTTTTGCTTACATTTATTTTCTCACCTGGGGTGTTTGCACATCTAGGATTTCTTTTAACTCACACCTGTGGAATGTGTGTTACATTTCTCTCTGACTATTTTATTTTTGAATTGCAGTCTCCCCAAGACAGCTTTCAGTTTTTCCACAGCAGCAGGTAGAAATGTTAGTCTTTAGCTTTCTTGGAGGAAAACTGTCGGAAAAGGAATAGTTGGGGGACCTTTTCAATGTTGGTCACCAGTGTCATTGTTTGAGGTCCTCACAAGCAAAGTAGATTGAAGCCCTGTGGCACCGTCTCCACTAGCCTGGACTCTCAGTAGGTGATTGAGATGAGGAGATCAGAAGTCTGCATTGTTTCCCGCTTAGTGTAACGTCTGAGGTTGCAATAGCATGTTGCTTTCATCAGCTATGGGAGTTTTCGACTTTTATTCTCTGCCAACATACTTGAGAAATAAGAAGCCTCTTCATCACTGTTTATTGAAATCGATGTGGTTATTCTCAACTAGGAGGGGCCCATTGGTAGAGGTGAGTCATGGGGCAGAACACAAACAAGGTGGTAATGGAATTTGAAGAAGCTTCCAGATGATTTTCATATCCGTAGACACCACCCTTACTGTGAAGGGCTGGAATGCAGGTGATATTATTCCTCAAGAATATTCACACATGGCCCTTGAGAGTTAGTGATATATAGTGTCATTTATTCTTTTCTACTTAAGCCTAATTCTACGGATTTTGGGCTAACATGGTAGAGTAGTTATTTACTTTTCTGGGACATCGGAATTAATCCACAGCGAAGTAGGATGTTCTTATTTCAGTGCTGTTCTTGTCCCAGTTTTCTCTTTTTGAATAAATATTTCAAAAGGCAGGAAGAATACACACACATAAACACCTACGAAGAAAAAGAAGAAAAGAAAGTTTCTAGTGCTTAGGAAAATAATCCCTTGGCATTTTATACAACAACAGTTTATTAAGCTGCTAGAAAGAAGATTAATAAATATATTACTATGGTTAAAATGACAATTTTTCTCATTGTCTTTATATAAGCTTAGTTAATTATCAGGTGATCCATTGCTCAGGGGGTACCCAGGAAATTTTTTTCTTGGAGTTTGGAGTTCTTGCAGAATAAATATTTATTACAAACGTTGATGGCTTTTTTTTTTTTTTTTTTTTTTGCTTTTTTTTTAAATAGCCAAGAATACCTCTCAGGAAACCATGTTAAGAGATCTTCAAGAAAAAATAAATCAGCAAGAAAACTCCTTGACATTAGAGAAACTGAAGCTTGCTGTAGCTGATCTGGAAAAACAGCGAGATTGTTCTCAGGACCTTTTAAAGAAGAGGGAACATCACATTGAACAACTGAATGATAAGTTAAGCAAGACAGAGAAAGAGTCCAAAGCTTTACTGAATGCTTTGGAGTTAAAAAAGAAAGAATACGAAGAACTGAAAGAAGAGAAAACTCAGTTTTCTTGTTGGAAGAGTGAGAATGAAAAACTTTTAAATCAGATGGAATCAGAGAAGGAAAGCTTGCAGAGTAAAATTAATCACTTGGAAACTTGTCTCAAGATGCAACAAATAAAAAGTCATGAATACAATGAGAGAGTAAGAACCTTGGAGATGGAAAGAGAAAACCTAAATGTTGAGATCAGAAACCTTCACAATGTGATAGATAGCAAGTCTGTGGAGGTGGAGACACAGAAACAAGCTTATATAGCACTGCAGCAGGAAGCTGAGTTCTCAGATCAGAAGCATAAGAAGGAAATGGAAAATATGTGTTTGAAAACTTCTCAGCTTACTGGGCAAGTTGAAGATCTGGAACACAAGCTTCAGTTGCTATCAAGCGAAAAAATGGCCAAAGACCAGTGTTACCAAGACTTGCTTGCTGAATATGAGAACCTCATGGATCTGCTGAAATCCAAAGATTCTTCTCTGGTGCCAAATGAGGATCATCAGAAAAGTCTTTTGCCTTTTGAACAGCAGCCTGCCATGAATAATTCCTTTGCAAATATAACTGGAGAACAAGGAAGTGTGCCTTCAGAAAGTAGCGAATGCCATTTAGAAGCAGACCGAAGTCCAAAAAATTCAGCCATTCTACAAAATAGAGTTGATTCACTTGAATTTTCATTGCAGTCTCAAAAGCAGATGAACTCAGATCTGCAAAAGCAGTGTGAAGAATTGGTGCAAATCAGAGGAGAAATAGAAGAAAATCTCATGAAAGCAGAGCATATGCATCAAAGTTTTGTGACTGAAACAAGTCAACGCATTAGTAAGTTACAAGAAGACACTTCTGCTCATCAGAATGTTGTTGCTGAAACTTTAGTTGCCCTTGAGAACAAGGAAAAAGAGTTGCAACTCTTGAATGAAAAATTAGAAACTGAGCAAGCAGAGATTCAAGAATTAAAAAAGAGCAATCATCTACTTGAAGAATCTCTAAGGGAGCTACAACTTTTATCTGAAACTCTGAGCTCAGAGAAAAAGGAAATGAATTCCATCATTTTTCTAAATAAAAGAGAAATCGAAGAGCTGACCCAAGAGAATGAGACTCTCAAGGAAATAAATACAACCTTAAGTCAAGAGAAGACGAACTTACTCCAAAAAAGTGAGAGTTTCTCAAACTGCATAGAAGAAAGAGAGAAATGCATTTCAGAGTTATCTGATCAGTACAAGCAAGACAAACTTATTTTACTACAAAGATGTGAAGAAGCCAGAAATTCATTTGAGGATCTCAATGAAAAATACAAAGCAGCACAAGAAAAGAACTCTCAATTAGAATGTTTGCTAAATGAACGCACTAGTGTTTGTGAAAATAGAAAAAGTGAGTTGGAACAGCTAAAGGAAACATTTGCAAAGGAGCACCAAGAACTCTT
This sequence comes from Mirza zaza, assembly GCA_008750895.1. Taxonomy (NCBI): domain Eukaryota; kingdom Metazoa; phylum Chordata; class Mammalia; order Primates; family Cheirogaleidae; genus Mirza; species Mirza zaza. The sequence goes on along the minus strand of VSMD01077183.1, from coordinate 94,396 downwards.
AACAAAATTAGCATTTGCTGAAGAAAGAACCCGAAATCTAATACTGGAGTTGGGGACAGTGCAGCAAGATCTGAGATCTGAGATTAAAGATGTCCAAAACAATTCCAAGAGCGAGGCTGATGGTTTAAAGCAAGAAATCATGATTTTAAAGGAAGAACAAGATAAGATGCAAATGGAAGTTAATGACGCATTACAAGAAAATGAGCAGCTGATGAAGTTAACGAAGACTAAGCATGAATATCAAAACCAGGAATTGGAACCAATTAGGGACTCTGTGAAAGAAAGAGACAGTGAGTTAAATAAATGTAATTTTCAACTTCAGATGGATCTTGACGTTAAAAACGTTTCTCTAGACAGTTATAATGCACAATTGGTGCAATTAGAAGCTATGATAAGAACTATGGAATCAAAACTTCAGGAAAGCGAGAAGGAGAAGGAGTGCCTGCAGCATGAATTACAGACAATTAGAGCAGAATTAGAAACTAGAAATTTGCAAGGCACTCAGTCACAAGAAATTAGTGACCTTAAAGACTGTGACATAGATGCAGAAGAAAAGTACATTTCAGTGCTTCATGAGTTGTCAACAAGTCAAAATGACAATGCACATCTACAATGCTCTCTACAGACAGCAATGAACAAGCTGAATGAGCTAGAGAAAATATGTGACATACTGAAGGCTGAAAAGTGTGAACTCGAGTCTGAGCTGAATGATTCAAGGTCAGAATGTATCACAGCAACTAGTAGGATGGCAGAAGAAGTAGAGAAACTAGTCAATGAAGTTAAAATATTAAATGATGAAAGTGGTCTTCTCCATGGTGAGTTAGTGAAAGAAATCCCGGAAGGCGAATTTGGTGAACAGCAAAATGAGCAACAGTCTGTGTCCTTGAATCCTTTGGACGACAGTAATTCCTATGAGCACTTGACATTGTCAAACAAAGAAGTTCAAATGCACTTTGCTGAATTGCAGGAGAAATTCTCGTCTTTGCAAAGTGAACACAAAATTTTACATGATCAACACTGTCAAATGAGCTCCAAGATGTCAGAGCTCCAGACTTACGTTGACTCGTTGAAGGCTGAAAATTCAGTCTTGTCAACCAACCTGAGAAACTTTCAAGGTGGTCTGGTGAAGGAGACAAAGCCGGACTCTGAGGAGGGGCGGATTTTGTCACTGTCATTCTCTTGTGTGCCTGACAGCCCTAGTCTTTCCAGCTTTGGGGACTCCTCTTTTTGCAAAGCTCTTTTAGAACAGGCTGGAGAAATGTCTCTGTTGAATAACTTAGAAGGCACAGAAGGGAATGTTTCAGCAGATCAGTCTGATGGAGATGAACTATCTTACAGCAGTCTGGAGGAGGAGAATCTGACCAAGAAAGAAATCCCATCTGCCCCAGTGAGGAGTGTTGAAGAACTTGAGATCCTCTGTCAGGGGTACTTGCAGTCCCTCAAGAAGCTAGAAGAGAAAATGGAAAGTCAAGGGATTATGAAAAACAAGGAAATTCAAGAGCTTGAACAGTTACTAAGTTCTGAAAGGCAAGAACTCGACTGCCTTAGGAAGCAGTATTTGTCAGAAAACGAACAGTGGCAGCAGAAACTGACAAGCGTGACCATGGAGATGGAGTCCAAGTTGGCGGCAGAAAAGAAACAGACGGAACAGCTATCACTTGAACTTGAGGTAGCGAGACTCCAGCTGCAAGGTCTCGACTTAAGTTCTCGATCTTTGCTTGGCACAGATTTAGAAGATGTAAGTACCTTACTTGGGATTTACATGTTGTTTCTCTCTTTCCATGACCTGGAGGGACTCAATAAATTTTTTTTAATTGAAATCTACATTCAATCTAAATTAAAACATTTGTAGGGTACAAGGGAATAGAAACAAAATATACCCAAAATGTTTAAAAACAAAGCAAAACTTTAGGAAAAGTTTTCAAAACCTTATTTGAAGAATAAAATTCTATAAGCGATTAGATTTAAACACTATTATATGGGAAATTACTAAAGTTGTTTTTAAAGTCTGGAGAAAATCATATTATGGAGTCAGAAGGTCTTCGTTAGTACATAAATTTATGTATGTGTTTTCACCTGATTGTGACTTAATGAAGTATACTTAAGAGCTTATAAATGGTAATGTGATGTGAATTTTTAACCTCATGTCCTTTTCAGACTATTTTTAATGTTACAGTCTTACAGTCATGAAACTAAATACAGGGGATTCTTTATATATTAATGAATAATTTTCTCTCTAACAATTTGGTGTGTTACGAAAGTGTGATTTAGTATCGTTCATTTAAAGAGACATTTCTTTATTGAATACTTAATTGTTTAGTTGCTTATAACTTTGTCCTTTCTAGTCTCCCAGCCTCACTAATAATGCAGTTCAGTTCATGAGCCTCCCCTATCTTCTTTGGAGCTGGGGTGGGGGAGGGCATGGTGAGCTGGCGGCAGAGTAGTTATAACAGCAGATCCCAGGTGAGAATCAAACCTGTGTAATTTATCCGGGAATGTACATAGTAAGTGCTGGTTTGGTGAGTAAGTCCTTGGGCTGGGAATCTGGTTGTGAAACTTTACTGCCTTCTCTTATTAAAGAATACCATAAGTACTTTAGGTGGAAGCTGAACATTTTGTTAGCTTCTTATTTGATAATCACAAAGAGAAATTTTACATATAGGCTACCTAGAATATTCTTACCAAGGAAGAAAATATGAAATTTAAATACATTGCAATTTAGTTGATAAAATAACTGAGCTGGAGGGTTTGTCTTCGTCATAAATACCTTACTCAGTGCCTTGTCCATAGGGACCACCTCCTGATGTTTAATTGTGTTGAATATTTGGATGGACAGAGGTGGGTATGGTGGGAAGTATACCATTTAAAGAGAGGTGTTTAGTGGAGGCCGGATGCCAGTTTCTAAAAAGTAATAATTAAGTATTCTATTTTGATTCTTCTTAAAAAATAAAATGCATCTTGTTATATATTATAAATGCAGGTTATTCAGAGCCAAAATGAGAGCCGTGATGTAAAAGAATCAGAAGAATATCCTTTGGAAACTACAGAGAGAACGCCAAAGCATGACAGTCATCAGATTTGTGATAAAGATGCTCAGCAGGACCTCAGTCTGGAGACTGAGAAAATAACAGAGACCGGTGCAGTCAGACTTCCAGGAGAGTGTTCTAGCGAGCAGTCCCCAGAAACCAGTCATGGGACTCCAGGGGAAGACAAAACCCAAGGCCATTCAGAATGCATTTCTGAATTGTCATTTTCTGATCCTAATACTTTGGTACCCATGGATTTTCTGGAGAATCAGATGACCATCCAGAATCTTCAGCTGCAGGTAGAAGAGACATCAAATGAGAATTTGAGATTACTTCATGTGATTGAGGACCGTGACAGAAAAGTTGAAAGTTTGCTAAGTGACATTAAAGAGTTAGACTCAAAACTCGATTCACAGGAAGCACAGCTAACGACCAAAATGGAAGCCTATGTAGAATTGGAAAAAATAGTTGAGGAACTTAAGAAAGCCAACTCAGATTTAAGTGAAAAATTGGCATCTCTTTCTTGCGATAACATGGAATTACACCAGAGAGGAGAAACTTCTGAAGGCCTCAGTTCTAATTTAGAAATGGGCACAGATACATCATCACATGAAGTTATTGAAGACAAAGAAGCCGAGGTGAATGACAACTGGAAAGGGAGATTTCTGGACATGGAAAATGAGCTGCAAAGGATCAGGTCGGAGAAGGCTGGCATCGAGCATCGTGCCCTCTCTGTGGAAGCTGACTTAGAGATCATTCAAACAGACAAGCTATATTTAGAAAAAGATAATGAAAATAAGCAGAACGTAATTGTTGGTCTTGAAGCAGAACTCTCCGTGGTCTCCAGTGAGAAAAACCAGCTTTGTGGAGAATTAGATACAGTGTCAAAAGAAAACAAAGAACTGGATGGCTTGTCTGAAAAGATGAAGGAGAAAATACAAGAGCTCGAGGCTCATCGAGGCGAGTGTCTCCGTCACATTCAGGTGGTGGAGGCCGAGGTAAAGGACAAAGCAGAGCAAATTCAGACTTTGTCCTCTGATGTGAGCCAGCTGCTAAAAGAGAAAGCTCACCTCCAGGAGCAGCTGCAGAGCTTGGAAAAGGACTCACAGGCACTGTCTTTGGTAAAATGTGAGCTGGAAATCCAAATGGGACAACTGAATGGAGAGAAAGAATCGCTTTGCAGGGAGTCTGAAAGCCTGCAGGCCAGACTGAGTGAATTGCACCAGGAAAAGCTGAATGTCTCCAAAGCCTTGGAGGCTGCACTGATGGAGAAGGGTGAGTTTGCAGAGAGGCTGAGCTCCACGCAGGAGGAAGTGCATCAGCTGAGAAGAGGCATCGAGAAACTGAGAGTCCGCATGGAGGCCGATGAAAAGAAGCAGCTCCACGTGGCAGAGAGACTGAAAGAACGCGAGAAGGAGAACGATTCTCTGAAGGATAAAGTGGAGAGCCTTGAAAGGGAATTGCAGATGGCAGAAGAAAACCAAGAGCTGGTGATTCTTGATGCTGAGAATTCCAAAGCAGAGGTAGAGACCCTAAAAACACAAACGGAAGAGATGGCTGAAAGCCTGAAAGTTTTAACATCAGACCTTGTCTTGGTAAGGTCTGAAAAAGAAAATCTGACAAAAGCACTACAGGAAAAACAAGATCAAGTGTCGGAATTAGACAAGCTGCTCTCTTCATTTAAAACTCTGTTAGAAGAAAAGGAACAGATCAAAGAAGAATCTAAGACTGCAGCAGAGTTGCTTCAGAATCAGTTGAAAGAACTAAATGAGGAACTTGCAGCCCTGCTTAATGACCAAGAAACCTGCATGACCAAAGAACAGAGTCTGGACTCACCAACGGAGGAAGTGCATCAGCTGAGAAATAGCATTGAAAAGCTGAAGGCCCGCCTAGAAGCTGATGGAAAGAAGCATTGCCATATCTTAGAACAACTGAAGGAGAGTGAGCATCAGGCTGATTTACTTAAGGATAGAGCTGAGAACCTTGAAAGAGAGCTAGAGACATCAGGGAAAAACCAGGAACGTGTGATTCTTGAGGCAGAGAATTCCAAGGCAGAGGCAGAGACCCTAAAAGCAAAAGCAGAAGGGATGGCTCAAAACCTAAGAGATCTGGAATTAGATCTTGTTAATATAAGGTCAGAAAAAGAAAATCTGGCCAACAAATTACAAAAACAGCAAGGGCGAGTGTCTGAATTAGAAATACTGAATTTTTCGTTTGAAAATCTACTGCAAGAAAAAGAGCGAGAAATAGTCCAGATGAAAGAAGAATCTAACACTGCAGTAGAGATGCTTCAGACACAGTTAAAAGAGCTCAATGAGAAAGTGACAGAGTTGTGTAATGACCGAGAGACCTGTAAGGCCAAAGAACAGGGTCTAAGCAGTCAAGTCGATTGTCTTGAACTTGAGAAGGCTCAGTTGGTACAAGGCCTTGATGAGGCCAAAAATAATTACATTATTTTGCAGTCTTCTGTGAATGGCCTCATTCAAGAGGTAGAAGATGGCAAACATATACTAGAGAATAAGGATGAAGAAATCAGTAGACTAAAAAGTCAGATTCAAGACCAAGAGCAGCTGGCCTCTAGACTGTCCGAGGTGGAAGGAGAGCAGCAGCTTTGGAAGAAGCAAAAAGTAAAATTGGGAAATCTGACCGTGGAATTGGAACAGAAGATCCAAGTGCTACAATCTAAAAATGACACTTTGCAGGATACCTTAGCAGCCCTGCAGAATTCTTACAAGGATCTAGAGAATGACCTCGAATTGGCAAAAATGGAGAAAATGTCCTTTGTTGAAAAAGTAAGTGGCTTTATCTATTTCCATTTAAATGTACGGTCAGGGGAGGGGGAAACCACTTTGTGAATATTTCCTTCTAGACACTGTCTGCCATATTGGACCAAACTTTGTAAAGGCTTTATGTTGGGTTTTGAACTGAGGGGACATTGAGTTGACTCTGGTAGCAGTGACTGCTTTGACACATTGGACATTTTCATGAATTGGGCAAGGTTTTTTTTTTTTGTTATTGTTTGTTTTTTTAAAATTAAGAGATGTGGTCTGTCTCTGTTGCCCATGCTAGAGTCCAGTGGCATGATCATAGCTCAAACTCCTGAGCTCAGCCTCTAGAGTAGCTAGGACTGCAGACATGCCACCACTCTTAGCTAATTTTTTAACCTTTTTGTAGAGATAGGGGGTTACTATATTGCCCAGGCTGGTCTTGAAGTCCTAACCTCAAGTAATCCTTTTGCCTCAGCCTCTCAAAGTGCTGGGATAACATGAGCCACTGGGCCCAACCTGGACCAGGTTTCTAACATGGCACTTGACACAGGAGAAGTTTTAGGCTATGCACACTTCCTCGTTCTAATTATATTTCCCTATCTTACAGGTAGAATAGAGGCCTCCATGTACCCAGTTCAGAATCACTGCTGTAGAAAGTATAACATATACTCATTAGGATCAGAAAGTATCCTCCCACCTGACCCTGCCTTTTTTCCTTTAAGGAGAAAGAACTTTTAAAGATACTAATATAATTATAACCAACAGAGCACTCATGACTCCCAGGATGTGTCCTGGGGATTTTGTACTTTCAGTTCCTCCTTTTGTACTTTCTCTTTGTGCAGTCTCCTATTTTGTTAGCTGGTGATTAAAGGGATGATCTACCATCAAGAAGTTCAACTATTAAAGAAAAATTAAGTTTTGGTCCAATATGTTTACATACTGATCTAGGAAAGTGATTCCTTCAAATTAAATTTTTACTGAACAAGTGTGAAAGAAAAAAGGAACATCCAGAAAATGTAATTCATCACCACTCTGTGTTTCCCAAGAATTTCAAGTTTTTGTACACCTTGCAAGGGATGGCAATTAGAGACGATGAGACAAACCGGACCAGGCTGTTTCAACTTTAAGGGGCAAATGCAAACAACAGCTCTTTAACTGGTTTTAGCTAATCATAGGCATGTTTCTTGCAGATTAGTATGGCATTGGGGGATTAGTAGAGATCCAAGAACTGATAAACTAAGACAGTGCCTCATACAATATTCTCTGGTGTTTAATTCAAATTAATGCCATTATGAGGGATTTTAAGACTTAGTAATATTATCTTTACTTGTCATTCCTTCTTGCTGTCTTTTACTAAATCTTTGCTGAGAAGGAAAAGGTAAGTACACCAGCATGTTCTGGGAATGTTTAGTTGAGTGGATTAGTAAAGTGGGGATTAGCACGGTTCCATTTTGTTATTGAAGGCTAAAGTAAATGGCATGAATATGTCGTATCAAAGCGATTAATTTGATCAAAACAGACAACCAAAGGCAGGTCCTAACAAAAGATTACATTTCAGGTAAACACAATGACTGCCAAGGAGACTGAGCTGCAGCAGGAAATACACGAGATGGTGCAGAAAACAACGGAGCTGAAAGAAGAATTTGATGGAGAGAAAAATAGGCTAACTGAGGAATTAAAATTACTGTCAGAAGAAATAAAGAGCAGCAAAGTAGGTTTCTGTTTGACAGGTGTATTATGATCTGATAATCCACGTTCTCCTTGTTTGTTTCAGTAAGACCTTCTGTAATGTATCAAACTTTTTTTGGCTTTTGAAAAAACCTCGTGCTTCTGTCATGATCACAAGTGTGGTCATCTCCACCAGCCAGCAGTGCCATGAGCCCAGATCAAATCATGAGAAGCCTCTGAACACATGACAATACCCATCTCGGAGCCCAAATACATTTTCATAGAAGAGGACCCTTATATCACATTTACTCACATCAGAAATAGATTTCATGCAGCTTTCAACAGGTTTATCTGCTCTCCTAGCCTGCCACATGTGACAAGCTGGAATATTGCTGGAGACACATGCATTGATCTGCTCAGAACTAACAAAGAAACAAAAGGAAAGTCACCGTGAAATGCAAAGTGGGAGGAGTCTTGGGGGATATTTTAGGGCAGGGTTAATATGGCACATCTATGGCGTGGGGACCGCCACTCCCCACTGCTGTTTTACAGCAGACATGGTTAATTCATGCCCCCCCTTTCTCCAGCAGTATATCCTGGGTAGCTGCTTCCACACAGGCAGAGCTGGCAGATGAAATGAAACGTGTTTGCCAAGGTTGAACTGTAAACATTCCTATAGCCCTCATGTAACTTCATCTCTAGGAAGTGCTTAGAAAAGAATTGCAAAATAAGATAGTCATGATGGTGACCCCGAATAGTCTCCCAAAGTTGAAATGATATATGTAGTTAGTATCTTGTAAAAGGAGTTGGGGAAATTTGTACTTTTCTTTAAATGTAGTATTTAATCTATGAAAATTTGAAAAGTTTTGGCATTTAATCTCAGCAATTGACTTAGGGAATTTTCTGGCAGTGCTGCATGGAAAGAGTGGATGATGTGGATGATACTTGTGTACTATCTCTGCTGATGTTTCTTTTGGTCCTGAGCAGCTTGAGAGTATCCCACATATGCTGTTATTGTATTTTGTGTATAGTATAGGCACTGCTAAGAGAAAAGCTGGATATTTGGCCCCTGGTCCATACATGTGAGTGTATTAGTTTGCAGTCAATTTATTCATTCTATAAAAAATGAGTACATGTACGGTCAGGGGATAGATTGTTGGACCCCTACCTATCCTGGGGTTCTCGCACTCATACAGCTCACAATCTCAACACACAAAAAATCATGAAATGGGGAATGGATAACGTAATGAATTGGCAAGCACTATAAAAGAAACAATATGAATCTTTCCTGGGGAATAATTGAGAAGTGAAGGTGATGGTGTGGGGGTAGGGAATAAACTACTTTAGATAGGGTGGTCAGAGGATGTCACCTGCAGGATGAGGAGTCATCCATGCCAAGACCAGGCAGAGGAAAGGAGCCTTCTAGGTCTAGAGAGCAGCGTGGTGACAGCTATGACATTAGAAAGATCTTGGTATCTTTTTGAATTTGAAAGGAAGCCCTTGTGGCTGGAGCCAGAGGGAAGATGACATGAAAAAAGATTGGGTGGGTAGGAAGGCTGTGGAAGGTTTAGCGCAGGAATATTAATTAGGCTAGTCGCACGTTTAGGGAATATCTAGAGATTATGGGAATAGTAGAAAGCACAGATGGAGAAGAGAAGGTGGTTCCTGGTCTAGCCTGGAGGGACTCTAGCACACACAATGAGATGGAGGAAGAAGAGCCAGCAAAGAAAACTGGGAAGTCTCAATGAGGCAAACCCAAACCCGGGAAGCGTCATGGACTAGAAGTCAAGAGGAAGGAGTGTCTTGAAGGAAGGGGTGGTCAGCAGCACCGAATACTAGTTGGAGGTTGGTGAGATGAGCTTGGGAGAGTGTGGCTTGAATTTGCAACGTGGAGGTTGAAGCTATTCAGGAGGAGCTGAGACAGAACCGAGTGCAGCAGGCTGAAGAGTGAGTGGGAGATGAGGAGGGGACACCACGTATGTAGACACGCGTGCAGAAACAGCTGCTGGGGTCAGGCATGGAAAAGACAGATGCCTCCAGGGCTGGGATTTTGCCTGTCCTTCCCAGCAAAGGGAGGGGTGAAGGAGTTGAGAGCATTTGGAAGGAGACTCTTATAGTGATTGAACATGGGTCTCAGCTGGGCAAGGAAGATGATGTAAGTCCGCAGGGGACTGAGGGTGAAGGTGGTGGTTCTATTGAAAAGGCCGAGGAATTGTTACAATGGGGGACCTTAAATAAACTAAGTTGGAAGCATGGTTTATTTAAACTCTAGTATGGTCCCAGAGTGGTTTAGTTGAAATCGAGTTTTCAGAGAGATTCTGGCCTCTGTGGATGTGAGCTTGGGGACATTTGGGCTGGAGCAGAGGAAGGTGTCATTGGAGGAGAAGTCACAATTTAAAGTGAATATGTTGCTAAGGATTACAGCACTATAGATTTAATCTTACCCATATACGATTTTTTCCCCATAGTGCTTGTTATTTTCTAAGGATGTGTATCCAGGTTCTTAACAAGGGGGAAGCACAATTATGATTTTGCTACTTTTCTGTTTAGGGTCAATTGAAGGAGCTCATGTTAGAAAATAGTGACTTGAAGAAGAATTTGGATTGCATGCATGAAGACCAAGTAGAAAAGGAAAAGAAAGTGAGAGAAGAAGTAGCTGAATATCAACTGCAGCTTCAGGAAGCTGAAAAGAAACACCAGGCTTTGATGTTGGATGCAAACAAACAGGTAAGATGTAGGGTTTGGTTACTAGGGGGGCTGGAGAGTGTATATTGACCATGGTAATATGTCATTTTTTTGCAAGAAGGTCAATAATTCTGCATTATTGATTATACTATATGATCTTACAAGGAGTCTCATATTAACTTCACTGTCTTTTTCCCAGTTACCTATCTTATTTTCTCACTTGATTTTTTAAATTATATTCCATTTTGGATTAGAATAATAGGAGAGTTGCAAAGACTCTTTAAAATGGTTCTTGGAATAGCAGGGGTTTTTGTTTTGTTTTATTTTCATTGCAATTTTTTTTTAGCTATGCCTTCTAGCTTAAGTAACTTTTTTTTTTTTTTTTACTTTAGTATGAAATAGAAATCCAGACATATCGAGAGAAATTGACGTCTAAAGAAGAATGTCTCAGCTCACAGAAGTTGGAGATGGACCTCTTAAAGTCTAGTAAAGAAGAGCTCAATAATTCTTTGAAAGCTACCACTCAGCTTTTAGAAGAATTGAAGAAAACCAAGGTATGTTCACTTCTCCTTGCTTCATAATGTACAATGGTTCATACAGGCAGTAGTGCTTTTAATGGCATAGAATTAAGTGTTTCTGTTTTGATTTCATAAAAATTTTTTTGTAGTCAAAAATGATATCATTCATCAATTCTCTGCTGAGTTATTTTTAAAAATCAGTGGATGGTCTGCAGTCTCACAACCTGAAGAAACTTTATCCATTGCTCCATAAATACTGTCAAGCTAGAGGAAGTTAAAGATTTCTGAGGTATATGGGAAGAGCAAGCCACCTAGCGGATTAGGGCAGGCCTCTTTGGCGATATCACACAATCTGTTGGGCAGTTTCAAAGTCTTGAATGATTCATCTCCAAGTTCACTGTCACCAAACCCACTCTCCTGTGACTTACGGGGAGACCAAGGTGTGGCAAAGCACCCTGGTCAGGCAAACATTGGTGGATATCCTCCTCTTCCTCTCCATACAAGGACCATAAAACTTTAGGAAAAATGGAAGTGAACCCTAGTCTCAGAATTGTTACTCTGAAGGTGATTTTACAGTAATTCTACCTGGGAAAGGAGGTGTTTTGATTCCTATGGATATTTTTCATAAGATGAATCCCACCCAGAATGTGTAATAATGAACCTGGAAAATAAATGTCTTCCAGTAAAGGTTTTAGAGGATGATTCAAATTTTTAAAATTATGATATTAATTGAATATATATAAACAGAAGGCTAGGTATAAGCTTATTACGTTTATAGCTCTTACACAACTATGGAGTGAAGGGGATTTACTAATTAAAGATAAATTGATAAATTCAAAATAACATTAAAAGATTAATAATGTTCTGCTGCTATAAAATGACAGATGTTTGGTTTAGTAATAGAAGTAGCTGTTGAAATTGAATTAAATGGGTCTTTAATCCATTTGTGATTGGCTCAGAAATTGCAAGTTCTGAAAGGGCAGATTTCCTATAATATTGCTAATAAATTATGAAATATATAGAGAATGAGATCCAAGCTGTAACATCTACTTGCACCATGAATATGGTACTCAAGTTCTTTTTATCCCTCCTCCTCCTGCTGGTGTTTGGTCTTCCTTTTTATGTTTGTGATTCCTTATCAGATTGTTTTAGAATTCTGCATTTTTAAAAGATATTATATAATACAATGCATATGCCATATATTACATAATACCCACTGGGTCTGGGATAATATCTCATAGACAAATTCATATTTCTACAGCAAAATGTATAGATAGTCTCACAAGGCGGGATAAATAAAGACTATAAATGTGTTCCTATCCAAGTGTTGCCTCTAAATCATTTTCACAGCTGTTTGTAGAATTATGGATAAGGAACTGTGAACTTGTACCAGTGAGAAGTGTATAATAACATGATTCACCCACCTTTCTGTTCACTTTCTACTTGAGCCACTGTAAAATTTAAATTGGTTTAGTGAGCTATAATATCATTAGGCCTTCACTTGATATGACTAAAACAAATGCCATGCTGGGAATTGAAATCATGTTTACAGATGAAAACACGATTCTATTATTAAGAAATTTGAACCCACCAAAAATATGTCTATGGACACTCTGCTCAGTAATCCAGTATAATTCCCACTGGATAGATACAGACACAGTGGCAGTTAATAAATAGGACATTATCTTAGGAACTATGACTTATGCTTGTGAAACTAAGAAAGAGAATGACAAAACCACGTTGCCAACGGGGGAGACTTGGGAAACTGAGTAGAGAAGGTGAATCGTTTTGTGCATCTTTAGATTTTTTTTAAACCTAATAATTCTTAAATTTACAATATGTCATTCTTAGTTATATCTCATAATTGTTTCCTCATATGCGTATAAAAGGAAACTCAGGGCTTTAAATAGAATTGCTTTTGTGTTATAGATGGACAATCTAAAATATGTAAATCAGCTGAAGAAGGAAAATGAACGTGCCCAGGGGAAAATAAAGTTGTTGATCAAATCCTGTAAACAGCTGGAAGAGGAAAAGGAACTGTTGCAGAAAGAACTATCTCAACGTGAAGCTTCACAGGAGAAGCAGAAAACAGGTGGGTATTAACTGGGGCACATCAATTAGCCAAAATTGATGTCTAATGGTGAAATCACACACTTACGGTGTGTGTGCTTTACTCTATTATTGAGTGCTGATTTTTCAGCAGTTATCCATTTTCTAATTTCTGGGATCATTTTAGGATTTAGAATGAAGCCTGTATTTTGAAATCAAATCATTACATCTTATGTTCTATAAAACATGTGAAAAACTGGTGGTACCTTTTGCTAACAAGCCATTCCAAGAAGAGTTTTTCATGCCGGTGTTCAGTTGAGTAGTTTCTTTGCCAAAAGCCGACAGGCTTCCGAGTTGGCCTTGGTCATTTCTAAATAGCTGGTTCTGGTTGTCTTTGGTCCATCCTCATGAGTTCAGTAAGGAGGATGGGGTAGGGGTGCTATATTTTTAGGTATGCAGGCAAAATAGAAGAGAAACGATAACTCTCTGTGTCACTTTCTCCACTTTTAACCCAAGAGTGACATGAGGTTACTGTGTGGATAGAGGATGGCAGATGTAATATGAGTGGCTCCTCTGGACTGTCACTTGGCAGGGCAGGTCACCAGTCTTCCCCACTGAGAAGAATGCTTGGAGTAGATTGGGTTGTAGGGAGTTTTTCTAATGGGTTCCAGACCACCCATGGCAGCTGCAAGTTGACCAAGACGCCCACCTTTATATTGTTCCCCAAACTCTCATCTATCAGACCCCTATTGCCTCCAAATAGTTTCTGAGTTTTTTCAGACTTGCCTTGTCACTGGCCCCTTCCTGTCCCCCAAAGCCATACAATAGGGATTTCTTAATCTGTACTGACTTTTATTGTTCATTCGCTTATGGTGGAAGGAATGGACTAGGGAACCTAGGGTGTGTAAAAATTAATTCACTTGATCTCATATAAGTAGTACTATAAAAGTTTTCTGGGTTGGCTAAAAAAAGAGTCTGAGATTCGGGTGGATTTTATTTAACCTATCCCAATAAAAGTCACACATCTACGAGAATATAGATTAATACCTTGATATGGTATTTCCCAAACAAGAGTTTGAACTGTAAGAACATAGACAGATCTATCTTCCCTACTCTTCCCAAAAAGTCAAAGAACAAGTCTCAGGTGATCTGTATTATGATGCATGTTATATCTGATGTATCACTTTATTTTGGCAGATACTGTCGTGGATGGTAAGGTAGATGAATTAATGACTGAGATGAAAGAACTGAAAGAAGATCTTGAATTAAAAACCAAGGAAGCGGACGAATACTTGGATAAGTACTGTTCCCTACTTATAAGCCACGAAAAGTTAGAGAAAGCCAACGAGATGTTGGAAACACAAGTCGCCCGTCTCTGTTCGCAGCAATCTAAACATAACCTCCGAAGTTCTCCTTCGCTAAGTCCAGTTGTTCCAGAGCCATCTCCAGTCCCTTCCGTTCCTGAAAAGAAGTTATCATCTGGCCAAAATAAAGCTTCCGGCAAGAGGCAAAGGTCCAGTGGGATGTGGGAGAATGGTGGAGGACAAACACCATCTACCCCAGAGACGTTTTCTAAAAAAAGTAGGAAAGTGGTGAAAAGTGGTGTTCAAACTGCGGAGGACACAGAAGATGCCACGTTTGAACCAGAGGGACTTCCAGAAGTTGTAAAGAAAGGTATGCATAATTCAAAAACAAAATGATTTGCGTTCTTTTGAAATTTCATACAAAAATTCACCTATAAAAAGACAGAAGCATTTACTTTTTATGTTGTTATGCAGCAATCCTAATTGCCCTTCCCAATCAATCGTTTGCTTTTAAATTGGCGAGGTGTACATTTTCCTTTCTGTCACAAGAGAATGTCTAGGATCTAATTATTCATGTCATACTATGGAAAGAGCTGTTACCTTAGAAAAATGACCATCCAAAACCGGTTCAGAATTTGATATTTCTATGCTGAAAAATCCCCAAATGCCCTTCAAGCCTTCCTACCTTTAGTCCTGTCTGACCCGTTTAGCACGTGAGCTGCTGGCCAGCCCCCTGGCTGTGGCCACTGACCACACTTGCTCTGTTGTTTTTTTTTTAAAACTTAGTGGTTTTAAAAAAAAAAAATTCCACTCCCAGTGGTCCTACTTGCCTAGGAACTGTTTGGTATTGATCCAAAAAAAAAAAATAATGTACAGAAATTGAAAGTAGGAGTTTAGAAGTTTTAATAGCAATTTGACATTGTTACAACATCCAAGCATCATTCCACAGAAGATTGGAAATTCTTCCACCCTCCCATGCCCTGCCAAAATCAAAAGAGATTCTTTGCCATAGATGACTTGAGAAGCACTGTTCTGAGTATCTGGCCCCAAAATAGTTAGCTGTCTCTCATTGTTGATTTTTATTTGTAGTCAAAGGGTTAAAAACAAATGTGGCTTTAGTTAGCCCTGAATGCCATTCTGGAGTGTGCATGATGAGCTCTTTTACTATCCTTGGGATCGACTTTCTCCTCTCGGTCACCAAAAGTCATGTCCATTTCTCCTGTGGCAGGGTTTGGCATGAGCAGGTGTGACATTACCCGTTGGAATGTCAGTCTCTCCTCCCGCCTGGTCTCCACTCGAGAGTGGTCGCCTGAAGTAGCTGTCACCATTTTACATTTGCCCCCTTGAAACAAGAGCTGTCCTTTCTTTTTTAATTTTTATTTTCCACTTTCCCCTCTTTTTTCCTCCAATCCAAATTTTACCATAAGGGCTGCTGGTGTTCTTTGGATCTTAGAAAAATACAGCGTAAAACAACCTCATAGAAGAAGAAGAAAAAGCAGAAAAGGAATTTTTCTGTGTGGTGTTAATTTCCCCCCTCTTCTCCCATTGTGGTGTTTTTTTTTCCAAATCTTTCTAATAAAAGAAAACCTGTTAGTTATTGATTCAATTTGGTAACTTCCAGGGCAACCGTGATGATGTTTTTAATCCATTGTCTGCTGTGGCTCAGAGAAAGTATTTTTTGGAGTTACTTTTATCTTTGTTAAAACTTTGCCTAATGAATATCATTTCCGTTGTGGGTAGAATTGGACCGAGCAGTGTTGACAGTCAGCTTTTTTGCCCTCAGGGTTTGCGGACATCCCAACAGGAAAGACCAGCCCATACATCCTGCGGAGAACAACCATGGCAACTCGGACCAGCCCCCGCCTGGCTGCACAGAAGTTAGCACCGTCCCCACCAAGTCCTGGCAAAGAAAATCTTGCAGAGTCCTCCAAACCAACAGCTGGTGGCAGCAGATCACAAAAGGTAAACTGCCGTCAACAGCCGTCTACTGTTCGGGATCCGGGAAATTGCAGTGTTGTCTGGGCAAAGGTTGGGCACCGCACGCTCTGACTCAGCAGCCCTTTGAAGTCTGACCTTCTCTCCGTGGTACACATAAGTCAGGAGGGAGCAAGCCAGAGGATGGGCGTTACAGTGTCGGGCTGCACGATCTCATCCCTGACTCAAACAGAGCACTTATACGCAGCTCAATGGGAAATGGCATTGTTGTATCAAGACTCAGTGGATTTGTAAGTGTAAGTTCCAAGCATTACCGTTGAAGGATTTGAAGAGGTAGTTTTCCGTTTGGCCACAGGTATTGGTCATTGTTTGTTTCAAACTTTTCACTGTCACCCATCTGCCCCCAGCTGCTAATTCTTTATGGTTTTAACTAATCCTTTACTTTCTAAAAAAAAAAAAAAAAAAGCACATATTTCAATAGATGTCTAAAGAAAGGAGCTTTGTTTATGGATTTCTGTATTTTGATTGTTGAGGATAGGACCAGAGCTTAGTGACTGCTATGTACCTGCCAAACAGCCCAGAAAATACTTAAAGCATAGAGAATATGTGCTCAGATTTTTATTCTTATTACTATGATTCATACCAGCAGCTACCTTTTATGTATATATACAAAGTATATACACTCTATTTTACTCTTGCATTTTCTCATTTTAGTGAACTGTCACAGTAGGTGACATTATGAAAGAATGAAGAACATGAGTCTTGTAAAGATTTAACCTCCCGCTGTTAACACTTTCCTCTCTCTCAGCTCATAGTCTTACTCTTTCCACGATACCAGTGTTTCTCAAACTAGGGACCATGAGAATATTGTTGGAGGTTGCTGGAACAGCTTCAAATGGTTTAAAAATTTTGTGCTTTTACTTTGATTGCTCGCTTGTCAGAGTTTGATAAAGTATGCAATCTGATAACCTTGAAGCAGCAAACAAAGCTTTGAAAGTGTAGTAACCCCTATTAGTGTAATGCTATAACTCTTAAGGGAGCAAGCATGCTCCTGGTTAGGATGTTGGATACCCAAATATGAAAACCTTGGTGATTAGTTACATCAAAGCAACGACAGATTTGCAAATCTGGTTTTGTTGAGGTCGAAGAGCTGTAAATGTTAAAGAATTACACCTAGTAAAAAGTTTGTTCATAATTTACATTATAATAAAAATGTATTCCGGGGTGAAGAAGAAGGGTCTGAGGTTTTCTTTTACTCATTTAAATGAACCCATCTGTTATTTAATACTTACATTAGAAACAGTTTACCATTTTGTGCAAATTTTCTTTCTCCTCCCCCACCAAATTCTCTCTCTCTCTTTCTCTATTTCTCTCTCTCTCTTTCTCTCTCTCTCTCACACACACAAACATAGAGACAGATCTAACTTTTGGATGCTGCCAACAATGAAACACTGAAGAGTATACTAAAATAGTTGTGACTTTCCAATGACCACAAGAATAGCTTCTCCTTAAAGCAATCAGTGGCCCTAAAGAGTGAAGCTACCAAGCTTGACCAAAACTATTAACCACAAGATACCCACTGAACAGGGAACACAGGCAGAGTCAGGTTTAAGGTCATAGTGGAGGCTGTGCCATTTCCTTAGAAGGGTCACTGGGAGTCATCGCTTACACCTTGGGACAAAGCAATATCCCTTCCTCTTTGTCTCACATTTGCGGAGAGCAAATGAGGTATTTGTCCTGATCTCTCAGAGCAAAACCACGACACACAGCCGGTACTCTGTAACTCCACTATCTTAAGGCAGCTCACTTTATGTAATTACTTGCCTAAGTATCTGTCTTCTCATCTGCAGTCTGAATTCTTCGAGGTTACTGATCATATCTCTGGTTTACCTGTGTCCTGTCCTCACGACTAATGCAGTGTCCGATGCTCGGCAAATGTTTGTTGAATGAACCCGACTGTGACTGTGGTGCTGAAGTGATTGCAATAATAGCTGTTTATAAAGGTGTGTTAGGAAATCTTCTTATGAAATCACCACATGGGACTTTTCTTCTTTTATGAGAAATTTATGGTAAAAGCAGTTTGCATGTGGCGTTCAGAATTATTACCTAGGAAAAGAGCTTTGCACGCTAGGGGGCCCGCTCTCCACACTGCTGTTGAGTGTGCTGAGCAGGGAGCAGTAACCATGGTTTCCTGCAGGTCTGTGTTGAGTGCATTAGCGACATGCAGTGCAGCAGGCACCGGCAGGACGAATTGCCTAGCCGTTCGTGTACTTGCAAATAAATGAGGGGGGGGTGTCTTTTTGAGTGGAGGCTATAGGAGACTTCATGATTAGATTTGGACTCTTCAAAACCTAGCTTAGTAATTTTTAGTTTAATTCAGCATTTTCTGAGTTGCCCTATAAAATACTCGCCTCATCCGTTAAGCACAGTTCATCAGTTTTAAAAAATCTAGAACAAAGTATTATTTCCTAAAGCAATTGCTTAGAAACTCAAGGTTATGAGCTCTCCCCTGAGAGGTGACTGCCTGAGTTTTGAGAGATGTAATTCCCTAGGTCATTTAAGAAGATCTTTAGTGATATCTGACAAATTCAAAGGAGGAGGAATGGGTAAAATGCATGTTAGGTGAAGCTTATTGATGAATGAGCCCAGGAACTCCTAGTTTGCTGGGAATAAGGGAGTCAGTGATTGTAGACTTGACCTTCTGAACCTAGGCTAGGTGGCCAGTGCCAGCGGACCATCCACTAAACCGTAAAGCCCATCGTGGATGGTGGCGGTGCTGTCAATGCAGTTTTAGGGAGTTTAGTGGGAGGCTCGCATTTTTTTTTCTAGTGAGGTTCATTTCTGCTGAGCTCTCTGCATGTTTGCCTTTCCTCATTGTGGCTGTAGAACCCTTTGTAAGACAACCAGGGTAGGGATGTGCTATATAAGGGATTAAATACTTGGTGAATTTGACCTTGTCTAGTTGTAGACCATTGTTAGGCTAACTAACCAAATCAAGGTCAAATCCACAGTTTAAATTGTGATCACAAACTACAGTTTCCTCAATTCAATATCAGAGAAGTCGAGTCTAGGGGGAAAAGCCTGGGAAAGTGGGTTTTAGCCATTTACTTGGGATTAAGAAAGAGTCTTAGTAGGCTCAAATTTTCCATTCTCTATGGGATGTCTCCCTTTGTCTCTCTCTTTTAATGGTGAACCTAAAACTTTGACACTCTTGCATTTCACAGGTTCAAGGGAAACACTTGTCTTTGATGTCACTATCTCTCTTAAATAATAATAAAAAAAGAATACCAGTAAAACTCTGGTTTTTTTCCTTCCACTTTCCATGGACGGTAATTTTCCACTAAGTCCTCCTCCTTCAAAGCTGCTTCTTTTCAGTGTCCTGCACATAATCTGAGATAGAAGCAGGCTTTTCCAGGGATTTGATCTGTAGGCTAGATTTCTTATGTTTACTGTAATGAAAAGTATTTAACTGCCTCTTAGAACCACGTACTTCTATGGAAAGAACATAAATGGGAAAATAATTTCCATTCTCTTTTCTTGCATCAGAAGGCGGTCCCTGGAAGTCAGTTGCTCAAGAAGTGTCTGTCACATGCTTGTTCCTTAACATCTATACCAGGACACAGATCCTTGTGTCCGATACACGAGGAGATCTTCTTTTTCTTTTAAAGATCATCTTACTTGAATCTTTCATTCTTGCCTTTAACTTTGGCTAAGTGAAGCTTTTTTTATACTTCCGTTTTCCTGCTCTTCTTTCTCTTTCTGACCCTATGTCTTTTTTCACTACTCTATACATCTCAAAAAGTTTGGAACTCACCAGCTACCTCACTCTCTCATCTACTCGTTTTCTGAGACACCTCTTTCTCTTAAAAGGCAGGACATCTGAGAGGGGATTTTCTTTTTTTTTTTTTTTGAGACAGAGTCTCGCTTTGTTGCCCAGGCTAGAGTGAGTGCCGTGGTGTCAGCCTAACTCACAGCAACCTCAATCTCCTGGGCTCAAGCAATCCTTCTGCCTCAGCCTCCCGAGTAGCTGGGACTACAGGCATGCGCCACCATGCCCAGCTAATTTTTTGTATATATATTAGTTGGCCAATTAATTTCTTTCTATTTATAGTAGAGACGGGGTCTTGGTCTTGCTCAGGCTGGTTTCGAACTCCTGACCTTGAGCAATCCTCCCGCCTCAGCCTCCCAGAGCCCTAGGATTACAGGCGTGAGGTCCTAGGTCTTTTTAAATGTTGTATGTAAAGCTTCCGCTCTATGAAGGTAGCAATACTCATTCGCATTATTCTTATTTTAAATGACAGCAAAAGCTCAAGACAAATGGAGGCAGATTTGGGTACTCACTTAAAAATTCACTGAACATTTATCATGTGGTCAAGCACATCGTGGGCTCTAGGGATATATAGGCAAATAGGGAGATGTCTTAGTCCTCAAATAGCTTACCTTCTGGCCTGAAAATGTCACGCTTGCCTTGGAAGAGCAAGTCTCTGGCCATCAGAGGCATCAAAGCAAGTTTGATGATTTGCTGGAAGTCTTGCCTGACATCCTCCTATAACTTCTCTGTTAGGTGGGGGCCTATTCTCGGCGAAGAAGAAATCTTAAAATTGTGCACAACTCCTAGAGAAGAAGAACTTAACTTAAAACTTGGTGACATGCTGCTTTTTTTTTTTTATGCCGTAGCAATGTGAATGTGAGTTAAACCTCTCACAAATACGTTTTGTGTTGCAGGTCAAGGTTGCTCAGCACAGCCCAGCGGATTCAGGTGCCGCCTTCCGGGAACCCGGCACAAAATCTCTCTCAGTCCATAATCTTCCTGAGAAAAGCCCAGCTGACAGTCCCCGAGAGGGCCTGAGAGCCAAGCGAGGCCAACTCGCCACCAGCCCAGGAGCTGGAGCCGAGCACAAGGGCAACGAGAACTGCAAGGTGCAGTGAAGAGACCCATGTGCCAGCACCCCAGGAATAGTTGAATAGATAATAGTGGGGAGAAAACAATTCCTTGTAAATAAAAATATATTGTACTCTTTAGATCTTCTATGCATAGGTACGGAAAACGTTTGGAAGCACTGAGCATTTATTCAGCATTGATATTCCTCTCCTATAATGTGAATAGTACTGTGTAAAGCTTTTTGTTAATAAGTTACAATTAAATGGCAAGCACTATATAACAACCTTTGTATGTGGATTTCACACTAAAAATGCAAAACACATTTTATATTTCTAATTAACTATTCCCAGGAAAAGGTAAACTTTTGTTTTATATTTCCTATCTATGGCATTAGGCATGAACTAGGTTTAGATCAGGAATTTCTTTGAGCTGAGTAAAATGAAGGAAGCCTGTGTTACATGTTTTTGAGGAAAACATGCACACATATACTTATGTAGGTGTGTTTATCTTTCTTTTCCAGTGTGTTTTATAAATCCTTGCTTATATAACCTGTGTATATGTGTATGTGGGAGTAGTAGAGAGGTCTGGTTGTAGGCTTCTTAGAGGTTTGGTATACCTTGTTTTCTGTCATTGTGCTTTTTTCTTTTTTAAGACCAATTTCTTAACAATTCTTTGGTATGCATTCTCCTATCTGGTGGTGGTATATTGATTTATGGCCTTTGTTTTCTAATAAAAAAAGAATCACCTTTGTTTTCTGTAAAAATGCTTTCTAAATATAAAGGTATTATGAATATTAGTACCATTTGTTGCTAACTATAGCAACTTTTTATAAATGTAAAAAATGGTTGAATAAGTAATATAGATCTTTATAAACAAATGATACTAGCATATTTAATGAACATATTCAGTTATATTAAAAGACACAATTTAGAATGTGGGTCATAAGGTTTATATGGGAATATTCTGTGCCCAACCCAGTGCCTAGTGTATTTTGTATACCCATTAAATCACATCTGCAAGGATATAGGTGTATGGTATTTTCCAGCTCACTCATTGATATGGTTTTGAAAACATTCTGAGCGATACCAGATCTAAAAACATGTGCTGCATAAGCTCTTGCGTCCTTGAATCAGGGTAAAAAAGTTTTTCAGGACATGAGCTGGTAAAAGATAATTTGTTCTTGGCTTTCAGTTCAGATTGATACACAAACTTTGACAAACATCATCATTTATATTTTAAAATCGTCCTTTGTGAGGTGGCCTCTTGTCGTTGGATAATGCTTCAATAATAACAAGCTACTTAGTATTCATCTGCTGAAAGTGATACCCTGACCTTCCTCACTTCTTTAGTTGCTCGGGGTCGTGGTCTGGTGCAATATCCTTACCATAAATCATCCCAAGGCTGCCATGTGCTCAAGGGCATGACCCGGAGTAAACATTGGGATTGGGCCATCGGCTTTGTTGGCTGTCTCTAGCGACTGGAAGATTCCACTCGATAAACCTTGCTGGGTAGTTTCTTGCGTCCTTGAAACCAGCTTTATCTTTTCCTAGGTAAGCTGTAGCTGCCTCCCTGTGCCTCCCAACAACCTTTTTTTTTTCCTTTTTGAGACAGAATCTTGCTTTGTTGCTAGAGTGCCGTGGCATCAGCCTAGCTCACAGCAACCTCAAACTCCTGGGCTCAAGCAATCCTGCCTCAGCATCCCAAGTAGCTGGGACTACAGGCATGCGCCACCATGCCCGGATAATTTTTTCTATATATTTTTATTTGGCCAATTAATTTCTATTTATAGTAGAGACGGGGTCTTGCTCTTGCTCAGGCTGGTTTCGAACTCCTGACCTTGAGCAATCCTCCTGCCTTGGCCTCCCAGAGTGCTAGGATTACAGGTGTGAGCCACTGTGCCCGGCTGCCAACAACCTTTTAAAATGAAGATTATTCTCATCGAATGGAAAAGATGCAGTCGGCTCAGAGAGTTGAAGTATTTGGCTCAAGAAGTAGCAGAGTTGAGTTTCAGCCTCAACTTTGTGAATACAGAGCCTGTTCTCTTATTTGTCCTACTGTCTCTCTAGCAGTAGACTTTTCCAGAATAATTCTGATAGTACAAATATTCAGATTATATTAAGTCGCTTTCCAATGTTCTATGTTCAATGAAGATACTCTTAAGTCTACGTTGATTGCATCTGACCTGTGTTACCTTACATTGAATTTTCAAAAAATATGCAAAGAGACTATAAATTTCAACTCTAAACATTGTAGTTACAATTTTTACAATTTTAAGTTTTTAACACTTAATTCATAAGTGTTATTTACTTAAAAGTAAAGCCTTTTAAACAGTATGTTTTGGAAAACCATGTAAACTCTAAAGATTTGTAAGACTTTGAATACAAAAGTTTAGTATAATGTAGATATTAAAAGTGAAAGCGTCAGAATGCCTGGACTCCCCATATGACTTTGGGCAAATTACCAATTCTCCATGCCTCAGTTTCCTCATCAGTAAAATTGGATATAATAATACCTCTTGGAGTTGCCATGATTAAACTAGTTGATTGCTTAATACTTTACACTTATGATTTCGCCCTCCATAAAATGTTGGTTATTCTGTATAGAGATAATTACACTAATTTTAAATACTATTATAGCTGCTTAAAATTGTTAGATAAATCTGCTCGTCTAACATAATACATTAATTTCAGATCAAAGTCTGTCTTGTGAAATTCTCACCAATCTCAATACCACTGATGCTTATTTTGCAAATGAGTTTAATCACTATAGATTTGTCCATGTCATTCAATTATTGATCTTGCAAGTGAACCATTCACTGTTTTTGGTTTTTGTTTGTTTGGCTCATTAAGAATATCCAAAGGAAACAATTACTGTAATTTTATTTACAAATGGGCTGTGCTTCAGAAGTTCACATATAAATTGGTTGTTTGGAACTCAGAATACATTTCCTTATAAAAACAACATTGCAAATTGTGCCTTAAATTGAAGCCCAGAAAGCCAATTTAGCTCATAGCATGTTAAAATGGCAGTTAGGTTTGATTCAAGCCTACGCAACCTCCATTCATAGCATTGTTTTCTCTGGAAAAAAATATATTTTAAGAATGGGGTTGCCAGAAACCCATTTTTCTATCCCTCAACTGTCTTTCCAATGTCTCCCACTCTTCCCATTTTGTGGTGCTGGGCAGGAATTGTCTGTTGGACTCGGGACTGGGACGTGGAGATGTAGATTCCTGCCTGCCGAATTTCTAGAACAGTGGCTGCTCCTAGTCTGAAAGGGAAAGTGACGGCTGTCAGGTTGCTTCTGATGCTGGAGGCAGGGTCAGCTTGGTGTGATGTTGGTATATTTGTGTGTGTAAATTTGAGAGGGTTGTTTAATTGACATTTTAGAAAATCACAAGGAAACACACATGGCCCCAAACTTGGTACGTTTTTGTAGACTCGCAGATTGAGTTCCAGGCCACAAAATTCCCACCAGCCTTCATCCTCTCAATTCAATGACTGTGGCAGATGAATAAGATGATTGTAATTTGTTATTCTTCCTCCTCTAGGAGAGCTCGAGGATGACCAGAGGGTAACATATAAAAACACTGTATTTGCCAAACCAAATGCTTGCTGCTTCAAATGCTTTATCTCATTTGATAGTTAATAATCTTGTGTAGTGGGTCCTATTTTACCATTCAGGAAGAGACCCAAAGAGGTTACTAAGTGTGTGACAAAACAAAACCGAGGGCTCTAGTGTTGATCGCCTAGTCCAAAGCTCGTCCTGTATTACCGTATACCTCCCCAGAAGGGAGTAAAGGGATTCAGTCGCCTAAGAGACCAACTACCAGCCTGGTGGGTTCTTATTAGAATCCTATTAGAAACCCAATGGAGGAAGTTTCCTTCTGTCAGGGCTTAGGACAACTCTGCACCTAAGGAAAATCTGCTTGTTTAGCTTCATTTAAACTTTGATGTAGTCGAGGATTTGGCATCCAGGTTCCCAGCAAAAATGACACTGTTGTAATAATAGATAATTTCACTTCTACTACTTTTGCTTGTCCCAACGCTGCTTTTGCAAGGGGGTGAAAAAATGAGCACCTTTCTACAGATACAGACTTTCTAGTGAAACATTAGGATGTTTCTGAGTTTCAGATGTGAACAGATCCACGTGGTGTTGGAATCACAGCTGTGTTATCTGGCGGAGCATTTGCTGGCTGGGTGCCCACTCTCTCCTGCTGGCCCTTGGCTTCTTGGGCCATCCACATGAGGGCGTTATCTGTCCTGGATACCCTCTGCTTGTTTTGGTGGTCATCTTGGCCTTAGACCAGCAGAGGGTCACAAGGGTGTCCCATGTTAGCCCACCATGCTTTGTTCCCTCTGCTCTGTACATTGGATGCCTACATGGTGGCATGGTGGTCACTTCCCTTGGAACCATAAACGTGGGGAAGGAAAGAAGTGCCCTTGCTCTGATTTGTAAACAGGTTCAGCGTAGTGAGTGTGAAGACCACTTTCCCTCCTAAACAGCAAAGATTCAAGCAATACCGGTGAGCTACATCTAGGCTCTGCCCCATTAGTTTCTTTGGAGCTTGAACATTCAACCTATGAGACAATCAGAGCCTCCCTAGGTGTGGAAATATCAAGATGTTCATGGATTTGCATATAATCTATTTTAATGGCAGGCCAAATAAATGGACAATACCCTATCATTCTTAAAATTTAAAACAAGTTCTTTTTGAGAGGAGTTATTGTAAATTCCACCTACCAATCTGTTGTTATGAAAACCAGAAGCCCAAATTAGCATCCTAAATCTTATTCCAATATGCATAACAAAATTAGATTACTTTCCTCCTTGGGGTTGTCATAAACTCATTTAAGAAGTGAATATGTTGGTTTGGAAGTGTCTTACATGGATTTCTCAAATCTGGCGTAGATTGTAGTCAATGAAGAGATGTTCTTCTAAACCAAGTGCAGCCATTATTTTTTAACCAACCTCAGACCGAATCTTTTTTCTTGTTACTGAGGCAGAGGGGGTGGTTGCTTATCCGATTGTCACTTCCACTTTCTTTCTTGTCAATAGAATCCCACTTTTGTTCAGATGTCCGGCGGCAGTTTGCTCAGGGAATACGGACCCATTATGGTCATCCATTACCTTTTGCCAGTGATTAGTTATGATGACCACCCTGCAGTAACCAATTTTGAGACCGGAAATGAGGCACTTCCAAGACACTAAGGGCTACCAAATCAGAAAGATGAAAAGAGACTGAGTCCTTGATAACTTTGTTAAGCTTCTTGAACCAACTTTGGACTTGCCATGTCAGAAAATGAAACATCATTGTTTAAAGCAACTTCCAGTAGGAAATTCTGTTACTTCACCCACAAGCTTCCTGATACAATTGCAAAGGCTGCTTTCAGATTTTTTTTCTGTTAGTTAACACCCAATTTCTTTACACTTTCTTTGAGTTTGGCCTGCTGCTGAGAAAGCAAGAGAATACTTTAAAACCCCATTTGCTTAATGATCTTCCTTTCTCCAGATCTGTCATAAAAAGCAATTATGCTTAGTTTGATACCAGAGCACCTATCTGAAACTTAATTTGAGCCTATGAAATGGACTGAATTATACAGGGAAACACATGAAGAAAGTAAATAATTTTCTAATGCCTCTTGATTAAAATCTTTAAAGTGATTCATTATTTCGCCTATTGTGATTTTACTAAACATCATATAATTTAAATTATAATCACCAAAAAACCCAAATCAAATGAATTTTGGAGTGTCCATAACTTCTATTATAACAATGTGGTTTAACGACCTAGGTTTTTTTCATCTCTTTGAAGATGAAGAAATTGAGATCATGAAAGGGAAATGGTTTTCTCTACATCCCACACTATGTCCTAAAGCCTAGATTTCAGCTACTCAGAATATTGCTTTTAAAAAAATAAAGCATGTGGCCAGTTAACGTGAATAATTATTTGCTCATTTTTTTTCTATAAATGATTACTCATGGCATTGGAAAGAGTCATAAATTTGAACCATATCAAGATCTTGAGTTCTGCACAGATAAACTATCCCTCTGTTCTGCCCTGCCTTGAAGACCAGGGATAGTACTAATAAAACCGGTAGGGAAAGCATGATTAGGGTGCCAGCTAAGATAGATGTGTGTGTGTGCACGTGTTAATGAGATAGTCACAGAGACCAACACAGAGCACCAACGACCAGTGTTCCTGGTGACATACATAGGCTGGCCCACAGTAAAAGCCAGCCTATGTATCTCTTCTAGGGCTGCTTGTTTAGTAGCTCTGATACATGGCAGTGTATGCCTTCTACACAGTTTGGGCTTAAAAAAAAATTTTTTTTTAAAATATCCTTGGAATATCTTGACAGAATTTTAAGATCTCCTCTTTTCTTCCCCCAGACTCCTTCCCTTTATACATACAACCTACTTGAGTTAGAATCAATTTATGAAAACTAGAGCAAAATCAGAGGATGAATATTGACCTTTCCAGATAATTCCATTCCCTGCCCTATTGTTTTAGAAACAATTAGTGACTTGACAGAACGATTGGATTTTGGAGAGACAGGGTCACACCCCACTGAAGAACAAGTAGAAATACAGATGAAGCATCTGCAATGGCCATTGGAAAAGCAAAGTTATCTTTTAAGTGCGTTTATGTATATATACACATATATAGTCAATACAGTTCTCAACGGAGTATTTGGAGAATGGAAACAAATATTGTTCATAAGCCCACTTTAACTCAAAAAATTTTTGTTTTTATCTGCAATAGAGATATTGAGCACACATTTCTTCTCGTGTAACTTTTCATGACATATCCGTGGAGAAAAAATATTCACCATGCAGCCTATTGAGACAGCTGTTTGCTAGGGTTTCCTCTGTACTCTGTGCTTTGTTTATTGCTACCTTTTTTTTTATGTTTGAAAAAGATAAACAATTTGGAGAAGTCTTGCTTTCTTGTTTTATATATTAACTTCCCACTTTGGTTCCTGTTCTCCAAAATGAAACGAAAACAAAGTAAATAAGCAAGGGAGCTGTTTAAGATTGGTCAGCTTAGGTACCATGTCCATTTCACGAGTAATTGATAATGAACATGCTGTGAATGGTGATTGGTCAGAAGAGCTGAGCAATGGTCAGTGAGGGGAAAAAAAACACAAAAAACAAGGTAGGAGGGGAGGCAGTGTTGGGGAGGAAGGAATGCAAGGATGGGGTTGGAACCTTGATCCCAATCGAGATAGATCTATCCCAAGCAGAGGAGCATGTGCTCTATTATGGTTTCAGCTCAAGAACTGGAATTTTGATTGACTTGCGGAGGACTGCTAATTCCAGGCTCAGGAGGAATCTTGGACCTCAATCTTGTAGCTTTTCCCTATGAAGGCCCTTATTTTACCAGTGTAAATTCTTGGAGGCCACTACATTACTCTTCAGAGGAATCCAACCCCAACTGTAATTTAACCAATAGCCTTAGCTTCTGCCACTCCATGTTTGACCAGTGATACTCTCCAGTACTGACCTGACTAGTCTGTTTCTCTCCCCTAGTTCTGCTTAACTTTCTAAAAGAAGTTTCTCTCTTACCCTCTTCACTCAGTCTTTATTCTATTCAATCTCCCATAGGCTAGGAGACAATTAGGAGGAAAATCAAAAGATATAGACAATTCCCCAAATGACTGAGAAAAGTGACTTTTAGTCACTTAAAAATAGAATTTATTATTTGTCTTAGACCTCCAATGGCTTCCTCTTTTGATCTCCCTATTTCCATCAATTGTATCATTCCTCTGCTACTTTTCTTTCTTTTTTTATTTTTTTAAATAACCAAGACTGATGTACTTGAACCTCTACTAATTTTCTGGGGGGATTTCTTCTGAATTACTTTTGATTTCACTCTTCCGTGCCCACACTCCCAAACTGCTTTATAATTATATAATACCTTATTTATTTACTTATTTTTATTTTTTATTTATTTTTTTTTTGAGACAGAGTCTCGCTTTATTGCCCAGGCTAGAGTGAGTGCCGTGGCATCAGCCTAGCTCACAGCAACCTCAAATTCCTGGGCTCAAGCAATCCTGCTGCCTCAGCCTCCTGAGTAGCTGGGACTCCAGGCATGCGCCACCATGCCCAGCTAATTTTTTCTATATATATTAGTTGGCCAATTAATTTCTTTCTATTTATAGTTGAGACAGGTCTCACTCTTGCTCAGGCTGGTTTTGAACTCCTGACCTTGAGCAATCCACCCTCCTCGACCTCCCAGAGTGCTAGGATTACAGGCGTGAGCCACTGCGCCCAGCCTATAATACCTTATTTAATGGTCAAAGAGATATTTTGTGTGAAAGCTTATGTCAGTGGCTGCTAGTGTTGCCAATATTCATTCTTCTTCATTCCTTCTTTTTTTGTTGTTTAACAGAACCCCAATGTTTGGCTGAGCACATTGCTGCCTTTATTAAAAATATCATTCAGCATCCTTTGCAGACAACAGGAGATAGGGTCATGAGATTAGGTTCTAACCAATAATATATAAGCAAAAATGTCATGTGGGACTTTGGGAAAATCTCCTTAAGGAGAGGTGACATGGCTTTCTGTTCTTTGTCATCTATTCTGCTTCTAAAATATGAACATGGTGGCTACAACTCCTTGGACTAGGAGAAAGAGAGCTTCACCCTATATATGGGAGAGCAGAGAAATGGAAAGGGCATGAGTCCCAGGTGACTTTGTGTTGGCCTGGGCTAAAACTCTGGACTAAATTTCTGTCTTCTTCTGGTCCTCGAGGATGCTGTGCCAATCTGGTGTTTGCTGCCAGCCCTGGTTGTGGAAGGCGACAGTAGTCATGGCAATGTTTGAGCAGATGGAAGTGAACATGGGAAAGTTGCTTGAGGGTACCGACAGGTGCAATCCTGAGAACCTGGCCACTCTGGAGCGCTATGTTGAAAAGCAGGCCAAGGAGAATGCCTGCGATCTGGAAGCCAACTGGGCCATCCCGGAACTATACTGGTTCAACCCAGTCTTCTTTCAGACCACAGTCACTGCCCTGACCCCACTGAAGGCCCTCACCAACCTGCCCCACACCAACTTCACCCTTTGCAAGTGCGAGATCCACCAGGCACATCAAGAAGAGTGGCTGATCCAACAGATTTTGTACCTCCGGGACCTGCTGAAGACCTGCCACTTCCAAGCTGGGGATGAAGACATGAACCTCTTGGAAGGTCCAACTGGCTTTGAAGTCTCTGTCCAAAAATGTGTCTGCCATGGGTACCACTTACCAGCACATCGGCCGCTGGCTGCTGGCTGGGGTGACCAATGATCTGACCGACAGGCTGCTGAAGGCCCTGGACGAGCAAATACGGCTGGAGCACTGATGAGTCCAGGCAAATCTTCATCTGTAGCCTGAGAGAGAGCACTGAGCCCAAGAACATCATGGAGAAGATCAACTTTGACAGTGTGTCCAGCATCATGGCCTCCTCCCGGTAACTGCAGGTGTTTAATAAAGATTTGTTGACTTAAAAAAACTAAATAAATTTCTTTCTGGGCATAGTGGCTCACATCTGTAATCCTAGCACTCTGGGAGGCCGAGGAGGAAGGATCACTTGAGGTCAGGAGTTTGAGGCAAGCCTGAGCAAGAGTGAGACCCTGTCTCTACTAAAAATAGAAAAAAATTAGCCGGGTGTAGTGGCGTACACCTGTAGTCCCAGCTACTCGGGAGGCTGAGGCAGGAGGATCGCTTGATGAGCCCAGGAGTTTGAGGTTGCTGTGAGCTACGCTGACGCCGAGGCACTCTAACCTGGACAACAGAGTTGAGACTTTGTCTTCTGTCTCCAAAAGAAAAAAATTAATTAATTAATTAAAATAAATACATAAATAAATTTCTATCTTGTTTGAAGATGATTTTGTTTTATTTTAAGAAGTCAAAAACTAGCCAGGCGCAGTAGCTCACCCCTGTAATCCCAGCACTCTGGGAGGCCGAGGGGGGGGCGGATAGCTCGAGGTCAGGAGTTCGAAACCAGCCTGAGCAAGAGTGAGACCCCGTCTCTACTATAAATAGAAAGAAATTAATTGGCCAACTAATATATATAGAAAAAATGAGCTGGGCATGGTGGCACATGCCTGTAGTCACAGCTACTTGGGAGGCTGAGGCAGCAGGATTGCTTGAGCCCAGGAGTTTGAGGTTGCTGTGAGCTAGGCTGATGCCACGACACTCACTCTAGCCTGGGCAACAAAGCAAGACTCTGTCTCAAAAAA
This sequence comes from Mirza zaza, assembly GCA_008750895.1. Taxonomy (NCBI): domain Eukaryota; kingdom Metazoa; phylum Chordata; class Mammalia; order Primates; family Cheirogaleidae; genus Mirza; species Mirza zaza. The sequence goes on along the minus strand of VSMD01077183.1, from coordinate 63,339 downwards.
AAAAAAAGAAGTCAAAAGCTAATCTTAACTAACACAAAGGTTTACAATTCGTTTAAGTGATGCTGAAAACTATAATCTTCGTGTGACTGCAGTAGCCACCTGTGAGCGCCACTCTTTGGACAAGAAAGCCAGTGGCAGGGAAGGCAAGTTTCATAGAGAAGGTGGACTCTGGTATTTTCTGTGTACCCCATCTTCCCCTCCCCAAGAAATTCATCTCAGTTTATTCCCTGAAGTCTGGAGGGTAGAACCAGCCAGAAATTGGCTCTTGTGTCAGCAGGGAGGGGCTCGGCTACCAAGGCTGCCTGAACGTGACATTCAGTCCCTGCTGCTCCGCGGGTCTCTGTGGGTCTCTGCTCTGCTCCCTGCTATTTTCCCTTTGCCTCGGCCTGGGCCCATGACTCATCTGTTCCTGACCAGCCTGGCTTCTTTCTGTGCATCCCAAGTACGGCTTTGACTGTCTACCAAAAAAAAAAAAAAAAAAAACTGACAAAAGGCAGAGCTTCTTTGTCTAATTATAAAATATACCCACTGTAGGCAAATTAGAAAATATTTTTAAAAATACAAAAGTAAAAGAACTCACCCATCATTCTGACACTTAGTCGTGACTCAAAAACCTGTTTCATCCCTTCATTCTACATGCTGATATTTCAAATATCATGCATGTTCCTTTTATTTTTTTATTGTGGAAGTAATGAATGTTCACCAGAGAGAGTTGGGGAAATATAGAACAATGGACAACAAAACAAGCAATCTCATCGTCCATCATTAAGAGGTGGCCTGATCTTTCTCTCCATTCTTCTCCCTCCCTCTCTAGTTGACTAAATGGCATTTTCATCCACTCTGTGTCTTAAGTCGGGAACCTGGGAGACATCACTGGCTTCTCTCTCTGCCCTGCATATAATCAATCTCCAAGGACTGTTGACTCTACCCTCTAAAAATCTCTTTACTCTGTTTACTTCGCTCTGTGCCCATGGATACCACCCTCTTCCAAGCCACCTCGATTGCTCCCTGCACCAGTTTCCTAACAGGTCTTCCTGCACCCCTTGGCTTGCTGCCATCTTGCATGACTCCCCATCCCCCACTCTCAACCATCGCCATCCTCTCTTGCTCCTCCTCTTCTTCTTCCTTCTCCTCTCTGGAGCAATACTGGCTTATACTTAGTCCAAGATCCATGTATATCTGGTGGCAGTTACTTGAGTTGTAGACAAGCTACCTACATTCCAGTCTATCAAACACAGCAGACATCATTACTTATGTTACTCATTCCCTATTCATCATGCACTGCCTTACATTTTTATTGCTTATCCTATCGTATCCACTGTCCTTAAACAGAGCATACCCTAAAATTCTTTGTAGATTTGGTAATTCCTAGCACACTGCCCTTCATAAAGAAAGCTTTAATAAGTAGTTATTAATCAATCTATAGCTGAATGATTAATTTAAAAAACTGAACTATAATTGCTCGAAGTTTGAACATAGATTTTTCTCCAATTGGAAAATCAAGAATTTAATTGTGATCTTTTAGAACAGGGGTCCTCAAACTTTTTAAACAGGGGGCCAGTTCACTGTCTCTCAGACCGTTGGAGGGCCGTTGGAGAGTGCAGCGCATATTCCACACATGCGCGCTGTGGGCCCAGGACGAGTCGGCTGCTAAGCAGGACAGGCAGCGGCGGCAAAAACATCCTGTGGGTCAGATAAATGTCCTAGGCGGGTGGCATGTGGCCTGAGGGCCATAGTTTGAGGACGCCTGTTTCAGAATTTTATAAGAAGAAGAAAACTCCATAGTTAAACCAGTTTCATTTTTAGACCTGCAGTAGCTGTGATCACCCTCAAGCATTGCATTTCACTAAACTTCAGAGCAACCATTCACTCCAACCAAATTACATGGTTTATGCTTTCCTAATCCACCCATCCCTATTCCTGCTTCCTAACTATTTCCACCATTCCTTGGACTCCTTCCCGATCCCAAGTCATAACTCCAATGCCCAGTGTGTGAGCCTCACTTTTTTTTGTAGTCTTCTCTGACCACTTCCTAGGATGGTGTGGTGACCTCTCTCTGGTTGCTAGTTCAAACACACACTATAACAGATGCTATAATATAATTGCATGTACATTCCTACCTCCTCGTCTGAATTTGAAGACTCTTTGGGTAGGATGTGTTTGTAGGGTGTCCTATGCTTTTTTATACTCCCAGTATAAAAAAGTGCAAGGCTCAGCCCAGGAATACTTATGGATTAGTACCTGGATTAGACTTGCCTTCTCTCTGTTTTACCAGGACAAAAGAAGGGTGAGAGATTGACATAGACGTACTGACTTCTCAGCCTCAGCCCCAGCCTGTAGTAAGAGCTACCTTCCTGGGTTTTTGTTAAGGCCAAACCAAATACATCTTAATAAACAACCAAGTCTTTTCCTACAGCTGTTTCAACTGATGGATTGGGAGAACATCTCACAGAAAATTCTCACACGATTAATCTCTGTTCCAGAATCCACAGAGCTATTCTCCTTATCCAAGGGAATGGCACACAGAAAAGCATTTCCCTCCCACTCATTTGGTAACCATTTACTTGCCATCCAGTACAACTATTTAACAATTCTCACTTTTTCTTTGAGATAAATCGAGGTGATATATAGCTCAAGGATCTCATCACAGAAAGGTCAAGAAATTGAAGCCCAGGAGGTTTGCATGTACTTTATCTTTTCTCTTTTAATAAGATTACCTTATATGACTCTACAAATACGATAGGACCTAATATATCCATTCCTCATAAATTTGGAATTTGTGAAAATGTGTTATACACCCTAAATGGATTACCACCTGATTTGGGTTTTCCAAATGAATTAAAAAAGATAAGATCTTAGGAGAAACGTTCGACCTACTTAATTTTTAGAGTTTAAAAAATTTTTTAACACTCTTTGCTTTGAAAGTTTTTTCTTCTTTCATCTACGATACTTTATAAAAATACCATTTATAAAAGCATTTTTCCCTCTGCTCCAAACCTACCCTTCTGTACTTGCTTTGTGAAAGAAGCCATATTTCTGCTTTGCAATTTGGCTCTTGGTTTTCTCAGTAATTAGGTATTGAGAAGAGGGGACTGGCTTCTTCTTGTCCGAATCACCCCTAGCCTCACTTCTCTCAGCCAGAGAAAAGTTTATTTCAGTAGCAGCATCTGGATTTAGTTTGCAATTTTGCCAACAATCATCAGCCTCATTGCATTCTCTTTCAAAACCAGTAACAGGGAGGTGTTTTTTTTTTTCTTTTTCTTTTTAAAAATTTTCACCTCTTCCTTTTGTTCCTTTGGTTGTAAGAACATTGCAACTGCTCATTGAATCCTTTGAGTTTTTTTTTTTTTTGCCTTTGCAGCTCTTCAATACCTCATTAACAATTCTTTCTATCAAATTTACTGTTTAAATAACTGGTATCATTTCTGTCTCTTGGACTGTGACTGATACAGATTCTGTAGGTTGTCTTATGTATTTGGAGGTAATAAAAATAAATAAATTCTTCAATTTGTATTTTTCACCTTTCAGATTTCCACTAAATGTGTCAGAATTAGTGATGCGTTCTAGAAAGCATTATTTCCTCCTCTACAACAAATAACCTACTTCTCAGGCTTGATGCTAATACTGTACTTCAAGACTTAAAAAAACCCTAAAGATCTCCATTTCCAGGAAGTGAAAACTGATGTTGTTCTGTGTTGTCCTGTCCCCCTAGACCCCAGAAGGAAGGGCTGATTTAAAATGATGATATTCAACTCAGCGCCACTCTTGTGACATTTCCAAATCGCAGAAGAGAGCAACGCAGGGCACAAAGAATCTTCACTCCCAGGAAGCTGATGAACCTGGGGCTTTCTTACTCCTGCCAAGGGAAAGAGTAGGCCCAGGGGGCAATGGAATTGATTTAAATATTTCTTTAAACATTGCTCAGCATGAGTGTGAATGGATTTTAGGGATAGGAGCTTTGGCTTGAAGTTGGCTACTCTGAGGTCAGAGGAAAATTTCTCCCTTGAGAACTTCTGTGCTCAGAGATGGTACTTGCTGCTCTTACTCATTTGATAGCCACTTCTGCTTCTCGTTCAAATTTTTCCCCTGCATTGTAGTATAGTAATCATTAATTCATTCATTAGTTTAACAGAATTTAGTAAGTTAGGTCTTAATAGAATTAACTAAGTGAGGTTTACAGATGAGTTAGGGGAAGAAGCAAATACAATATTTATGAAGTGTCTTCTTTGTGATACAAGAGCTGGGGGCTTTCTTGACAATAATTCTGTAAAGTATCTATTATTTATCTCTATTTTGCAGATGATGGGACTGAAGCTCATTGAGCTGATTAACATAAAACTACCCCTCCAGTCAATGGTAGACATGCTTTTAAAAATAGAGGCCTGTTCTTTAAATACTCAATCCTGTCCACTATATCATACTTATGCATATTGACAGGGAAAAGAATGGGATCTAATAATTTGTGAAGTTTCTTTTAGCTAGAAAATTCTTTGGAATACTTAAGAAAACAATGGGCTATGTCCTAGAGATGCATAACCTAATGGTGCATTCATTTTTCTACATAGGTTTTATTTTTTAGATTTAAAATTGAGAAGTTAATACAAAGAATTCGCACAGACCCCACAGCCAGTTTCCCCTATTACGAACATCTTACGTTAGTATGGTACATTTGTCAAAATTAATGAACCACTATTGGTACGTTTTTATTAACTAAAATTTATAGTTGATTGAGATTTCCTTAGATGGTACCTAATAGCCTTTTTCTGTTACAGAATCCCCTGTAGGGAACCATAGTATGTGTAGTTGTCACGGTTTCTTAGCCTCCTCTTGGCGGTGATAGTTTTTCAGACTTTCCTTGTTTTCGATGACTTTGACAGCTTGATAGTTTTGAGGAGTGTTGGTCAGGTATTTTGTAAGATGCCTCTGTATTGGAATTTGTCTGATGTTTTTCTCATAATTGGACTGCATTTATGGATTTTGGGGAAGAAGATCACAGAGGTAAAATGCTGTTTTCATCACATCATACCAAGAGTAAACATACTAACATGATTTATGACTGTTGATGTTGACATTGATCACCTAGCTAAGGTGGCGTTTGTCAGGTTCTCCATTGCAAAGTGACTACCCCCACCCCTTTCTGTAGTTTGCTCTTTGGAAGGAACTCACTGTGTGCAGTCCACGCTTAAGGAGTGGGGAGTTTTGTTCTTGCTCCTTGAGGAGGGAGTATCTAAATAAATTATTTTGAATTCTTCTGCATAGGAGATTTGTCTCTTCTTCCCCATTGTTAATTTATCCAGTCATTTATTTATATTAGTATGGACTCATGGATGTTTCTTTCATACTTTAGATTTTAATCCAATACCATTTTATTTTTTGCTTAAATGATTCTAGCTTTGGATATTTGGTCACTGGAGGGAACTCTTTCAGTTGGCTCCTGTGGCCCTTTAATAAGTCCCTAGCAATCTGTGGGGTTTTGTTTGTTTTTAATTCACTAGAACTACAAGTTGCTCCAGGCTCATCTTACATATTTCCTGCTCCTATTCTAGACTCAGCCATTTCTCTGAGGAGCCTTGCTGTCTTTTATTCAATCATGGTATTAGAAACCAAGATCTGGGTGCTACATGTGCTTGTTGCTATTGGAGTGTTGTGTTTTTTTTTATGTCCCTCAGCTGATAAAGCAGAGAAATATATGTGTGCACACTGTGTGTCTATACATATGCATGTAAGAATTTCTATATGTAACCCATCTTTATCTATGCTAAATTAAATGGGATTACTTTCTTGGTTTCTTTTTCAGATTGCTATTGGCATATGGAAATGCTACTGATTTTTATATGTTGATTTTGTGGATACTGGTCTTTTATCAGATATGGGTTTTGTAAATACATTCTCCCAGTCTGTAGCTTATCTTTTTATTTTCTTAACAGTATCTTTTGCAGAACAGATTGTTTTTTAATTTTAGTGAAGTCACAATTTCACAACTTTTTCTTTCAAGGTATTATTTCATGGTTTTGATGTTGTAACTAAAAAATCATCATCAAACACAAAGGCACATAGATTTTCTTCTATTATTTCTTCTAGAAGTTTTATAGTAATAACTGTTTTGTTGAAAACTTACTCCAATAAAGAACAAACAATACTATGACATATTTCAGGATTTACATAACTGATTTCATGTGCTTTTGACAATTTTATCATATTTTTAAACAGACATCTTGCAGGATGTCAGGATAGTAACTTGGAAGTTGAGGGGTATCTTATGAGGCATGAAAAAGATTTTAAAGTCAAACAAGCAACATCACATGTTTTTACCAAAGCCAGTCTAGGAAAAATGGAGGAGAGATATTCTTTATTAAGATATCACAGAGTAAAAAAAATGCCGATTTTTTTTTGTTCAAGACTGCTGTAAAAAGTTTTCTTGGTTTATCATCTATTAGTAAAGCATTAATATGTCTTAAATGTGTTCCAAGTTTTCTTTTTCTATTTTTCTCTATTTTTTCTAAAGACAGGATCTCACTCTGTTGCCCAGGCTAGTTTTGAACTCCTGGCCTCAAGCCATCTTTCTACCTCAACATCCCAAATTGCTGGGATTACAGGTATGAGCCATCGTGCCCAGCCCCCAAGTTTCTCTTTAAATTTGCTAAGCTTATCATTATTCAGTGTACTAGACTGAAAGTTTGCTTTTGGAATTTCAGAAGTTTGATCAATTGGATTCATCATCCAATAAAGTACAACTAAGGAAGAATGGAAAATTTCTTTGACATTTTGCCTGTAATTCTATACTTTTATACATGTCACAACAGAAAAAAAAATTGTGCTTTAGGAAAAGCTCAAGGCACTGAATCTCCTTATCCAATATTTAAACTCTTAGGAACAGTTCAGTCTGTCAACTGCTCTTTAAGGGTTTCAGTGATGGAAAGAGAGACTTACTTTTCACTGTGCAGCATCAGACTGACAACACTGAATTTTTCTTTGCCTGTGGACACATTTCCTTGTACTCACAGAGAGATAAAAATAGGCTTGGAGCTTTTTAAATTCCTTCTGAAGGTTCTTCCCTCTCTTTTCTGCTTCCATTTTGCTGAAGGAGCAAAGATGAATGTGAATGCTTATTAAGTAATCACTTGTTACAAATAGCTGATTAGGATTTGGGCTATGTCAACAATTATTGCTTGCCAGGCTCTTGGCAGAGTTCTGATCACATTAGGTTTTGGGTAATCAATTTATTCTAATACAAACCATATTGGATGATCGAGATTTTATGCCTTTTTATTTCCTTTAAACAGCCTTCTGAAGCACATGCTTGTTATTTTGAAATGCAGCCAAACCCTGGCCACCACAGGAGTCTGCTGTTAAGATGGAGCTCCTAATACATTAGATATTTTCTTGGCTTAGTCAGAAACACTTAGAAAATTGGGCATAAACATGACGTTTCTTTCCTACCTTCTGATTATTTGAATTTCATTAGGACTCTAACAGTAACTCTTTAATTGATGAAACTCTTTCTATAATAAAACCTTCCTCTTCCTGATTTATTTTGCCTACATTTTAGGTAAGCAAAAGATAGCCTAGAATTCAGTATTCGAATCCAGTAAGAAACAGAAACCATGGGGTGGGGTGGGGGCAAAAGTCCAGAAGAAGGAAACAGGGGCAGGGTTCTGGGAAGATGTCAAATAAATTGACAGCCAGCAATGCAGTGAAGTAGAAATCTCATTAAGCTGAGAAGGTTGGGCATAGAAATTGTTAGGGCCTTACATAGAAACGGGGCTATAACAAAGCCATATTCTGAAGGTCATGTAAGGATAAGGTCAACAAGCCAAATATTTTAAGATCTATGGGGTAGCAGAAGAAAGACAAGATTTCAGGTGAGCACTTGTGCATGAGAATAAGAGCCATCCAAGGTCTGAGCAGAGGTGACAAACTCAAATACCTGCAGGGAGTTAGGCAGGTAACCTATAAGCAGGGATGCTATTGATAACATTTAGCAACTGACGTGGTACCAGTACTTCCCAATCAGAAATGGATGCAGTAGGTTCCCTGTGCCACCAGCATTTCTCCTTTATTTGCCAGATGTTAGGGACATCTGGGGGATGCTCAGGGGTGGATCCGGGACAGCTGGGAAAACAAGGATACAGTTGGAAGGGACAAGATAATGCGGGTTTAACAAGCAACACAAAATATTCCAATATTTTAGCAACGTGATTGGCTACACTGGTGTGTACTAGTGGATCATCAGCCCTTTCCACATGGGTGAAGTGTGCTCTTGGAAGAGACGATCACATGTAGTGTAGACTACGGCAAGCCTGAGCAGCCTGCACTTCCAAGGAGTTGCAGTGCGATGGATTTTTGCATCCATTAGAAATATCATTTTTAGGCCGGGTGTGGTGGCTCACGCCTGTAATCCTAACACTCTCAGAGGCTAAGTTGGGAGGATCGCTCATGGTCAGGAGCTCAAAACTAGCCTAAGCAAGAGCAAGACCCTGTCTCTACTAAAAATAGAAAGAAATTAATTGGCCAACTAAAAATATATAGAAAAAAAATTAGCCGAGCGTGGTGGTGCATGACTGTAGTCCCAGCTACTTGGGAGGCTGAGGCAGGAGGATCGCTTGAGCCCAGGAGTTTGAGGTTGCTGTGAGGTAGGCTGACGCCACGGCACTCTAGCCCAGGCAACAGAGTGAGACTCTGGCAAAAAAAAAAAAAAAAGAAAAAAAAGAAATATCATTTTTAAAAACTATTCTTTAACCCTGTGTGGATGAAACAAAACACATCTGCAGGACGATCATGAGCATTTGTCATCACATGAGATTTCATACCTAAGTAGCTACTACATTATAACACCAATGCCTCAAGCGAAAAAGCTGAGTTGCTTTTGATCTCTTCATTCATTCCTTTCTCCATTTCGTCATTTATTTATTCAACACTACTGAAGGCTACCTTTGTTCTTTACATTTCACCACTTATTTCCCAATATCTTCGTTCTTGGGCTAGCCATCTCCATTTCCCAATTAATTTCTCTCAGAAGACTACCTTAGCCTGTCTTTCGTGCACTCTGACATCACACAGTAATTCTCAAAACTCATTTGCTGTTTTGTTTATCTGTTTAACAATTATTGGACACCTTCCAGGCACCAGGCACTGTGCTAGGTGCAGGCATAGAAAGACTTATGAGACAGCTTCTTCTTATTCTCCTCAAGCAGATCACTGTCTAACTGGACCTGACCATCCGCTGGCAAAGTATTATTGAAATTCTGGTCGACACCATGTTACTCAGTCCTTAGAGAAGTTGATTGAATGGTCTTGTCTCTTTTTTGTTTTTGTTTTTTTGCCCTCTCTCCTCATGCTACTGTAGAGGTTTCTTTGGCATCTCATGTTAGGGCTGTTTGGTGTTATTGTATACATATTGGTTTTCGTCCATGGTTCCTGGTTCATAACTCTCGCAGCCCTTGTTATAGTCTTTTGTTGTAATGTTGGGTGTGTTAGGCTTCGGGAAGAAGCCTCAGAAAACAGAATCTCTATGACACTCTCCTGTCTTCTTTCACCTGCCCAAAGTGGGACTCTGATCTGATTGTGGGTCAGAAGACCCTCATTCCAAAGAAGGTCCCACACCATATCCTGGGGGAAGGAATTCTACATAGAGAGGCCAGAAGGAACCTGAACAGACAGGTCTTTCTGCGTTTAGATCATGCACTTTTTGTCCAATCACATTTTTACATGGTTGTCAATCATACCTATGTAATGAAGCCTCAGAAAAACCCAAGAGGACAGAGTTCAGAGAGGTTCCAGGTAGTTGAACACATTGAGACTTCTGGAGTCTGGCGCCCCCAGGAAGGGCATGGAAGCTCCACACCCCTTCCCCATACCTCACACATTGCTTCATCTGTATTCTTTGTAATATCCTTTATAATAAACCAGTAAATGTAAATCAGTATTTCCCTGAGTTCTGTGAGCAAATTACTCGAACCCAAAGAAGGGGTCTTGTGAATACCAACTTGAAGCCAGTTAGTCAGAAGTTCTGGAGGCCAGAATTGCAACTGGTGTCTGGGGGTGGTGGGAGGAGGAGTAAATTTGGGGGATAGAGCTCCCAACCCTTGGGATCCTACATTATCTTCAGGTTGATAGTGTCAGAAATGAATTAGAGGATGCCCAGCTGGTGTCCATGGTGTGTGGGACAAAGCCCTCACATTTGGTCACAGATGTCTTTTTCCATATTGGTGACTGTTGTGTCTGTGTGGAGTTTACAGGTAAGCATGGTTTGAGAATTTTCCCCCAAACAGGCTGTATTAGTCAGGATTCTCCAGAGAAACAGAACCAACAGGATGTAGGTAGATAGATAAATAGATAGATATAGACATTATAAGAGAAGGTTTATTATGGGAATTGGCTCACATAATCATGGAGGCTGAGAAGTCCCACGACATACCATCCGTAGGCTGCAGACCCAGGAGAGCTGGTGGTGTAATTTGGTCTGAGTCTGACTCTGAAGGCCTGAGAACCGGGGGGCTGATGGTAATTCTCAGTCTGGGGATGAAGGCTGAATCAGGAGCTGGGAAGTCTGAGGGCAGGAGAAGATGGATGGAACAGCTCTTCTGCCTTTTTTGTTCTATTCAGGCTTCGATGGATTGGACAAAGCCCACCCACATCTTTGCTCAGTCTAGTGATTCAAATGTTAATGTCTTCAGGAAACTTCCTCGCAGTCATACCTGGAAATAAGGTTTAACCACCTATCTGGGCATCCTGTAGCCCAGTCAAGTTGGCACATAAAATTAACCATCACAAGGGACTTGTTCTTGTTCTATGTTTCAAATTCTTTACTGCACTACCCCAGACCATGTCATCTAATCAGTCCCTGTACACTCTACCTCTTTCCCTTCATAGCTTTTGGTCCAAATCCACTTTCCCTTGCTCAGCTTCCTGCAGTCTCAGGTCTGCCACTTCACCAGGAAAACTTTCACCAACCCAGCTCATCCACGCCCTACAGCTTTTTCTGAGCTGCGACTACTGAGGTCACCCTTCATCTTGTACCCTCTGGCCTTGGCTGGTAACATGTTAACAAGTTCCCTAAACGATCAGGTGCAATGTGCAATGACACATCTAGGAACGGAAGGACACTGCTCGACAAAGAGGACCATGAGACCCACCCAGCAATGCGAATTGGGGGAAAGTTAAAAGGAGAGGAGGGCAAGGTACTTTTAATTTTAACTTTTCTATTTTAAACTTCTAAGAGGCTATGAATAGTGGTGAGCTCTGAAAGCAGCACTGTGCAGGTGGGACCATGGAGACTAGTCTGGTTGAAAGGCTGGGAAAATGATGCCTTGGAGTCCATTCAGGTCACTTTTCCCCCAATGTACTATTGCCAAAGCTGTGCCACACTGAACAGAGAAGACACTGGGTGAGTTTAGGTATGAGTGGGTGCAGGTCCTCAATGTCTCTTGCTCAGAGTTCATAGCTAATGTCGTGTAGGGGGAAATGGGAGCCAGACAGGACCTCTGACTTGGTCCTGCTACCTCTAAAAAATTAGAATAAGAAAGGGGCCATGTTTTCAGGGACCCACCTACTGCCATATGAGGACATTATTATGTACCCAATGTTATGAGTAGAATTTTGCCCCTTCTCCCCTCTAAGAAAAGATATATTGAAGTATTATATTAAAATTTTAAATTAAAAATTCAGTTCCTTAGACACATCAGCTAGCTATCAAGTGCTCAATAGTCACAGTGGCTAGTAGTTACTGTATTGGACAGCACAGGCATAGAACATGTTCATCATCACAGAAAGTTCTGCACAGCACTGTTCCAGAGAATGAGGTAGTCTACTCAGCTGAGAATTCTGGTTAACAGAGAAATACTACAAAACCTTTAAAAAAAAAGAAAAAAAAATGCAAACAAAAAGAATTTGATATCATTAATCCTGAAACTGTACTTTAATAATTCTGAAGGGATGTTTATAATCTTAAATAGTTTAAGTGTGGAAGTATGGCTTTCAACACTTACTGTACTGGCAGATGGAGAGTTGGGGTGACTGAATGCTAAATAAATCAGCATTTGGTATCTCAACTATGGCCCAAATACAAAACCTAACCAAGTCTGGGGAATAATTTAGGAACGTTTAAAGTCATTAGGATCATTAGACCTGACTGGAGCAAAGCAAAATAAACAACCCTCCCAGCCTGATTTGGAACCAGTTCTACTGCCTTCTAAGTCAAACCTAAATCTGCTGAGTTTAAATCTATTACCAGTGTTTTTCTTTGTTTGGTTCTGTTTATTCTCACTTCTATGTCTTTTTTTCAGTGTCTGTGTCATTGTTTTCTGTACCCTAATTGCTCGCTGTCTGAGAGCCATTGGACTTTTAAGGACGGGATAGTCTAGAATGTCTCTGTGCCTCTAGTCTGGAATTCAGCTGGACAGCGTCTATAGGATGGTCCCCATCCTTCATGGGAATGTAATCAGTGGCAGAGCCTACCTAGCAGTTTGACATTGCTACCACCATTTTCCTAGCCCCCTTATTTTCATAATGGAATTTTTACATTCTTTCCAAACCTTTAGGTCAGAGTGACATTTAGTTTGTCCCTCTGACCTTTAGCTGCAATTTTCTTTGTCTGGCTTACAGAAAAGGAGACTAAATTTCCTTTCTTTATTGTGGTTAGAGGGCTTTACCAAGGGACAATGGTAGGAATGTAGCTCTGAATTCTTAAATTATGGATAACTAAGTAATACTTTACAGACAGAGGGGACTCCAAAAATATTCTGAACTGACTGGTTGGCTTAAAGAAATGAACACGCAAAACTTTTTGTCTGTATTTAAGAGAAATGTTGTGCTCTAAATTTTAAATAAATTAGTGGAGAAGGAACCTCACCACAATTTCTAAGGAAGTGAAGTCACTATACTTATTCAGTTTTATTGAGAATGGTGATTTGGACATTTATTTCTTTTGCTCCATCTGAAAAAATGTTGTGTTGGTTATGTAGCTAAGAGATACAGAACTGATTGGGCTCTGATGAAGCTTATTAGGGTGGTGTGACTAAGAGGGTCCCCTGGAGAAACAGGCTAGGACTCTGCTTGTGCCTTGTGAATTCCATGGCAAGACAGGTCAGTGGGACCCAGTGGGATGCTTACCTTTCGAAGGCCAGGAAGCCGATGATGTGATTGACAGATTATTATGTCACTTAAGAGTAAAGATGAATAGATGAAACAAGAGAGAGAAGTTTAATAGAAGAACATTTTTTATGTTTAAGGTAGAGAGGTTCTTCCACACTTTCTATTCACTCTTCACCCTAGGCAGTTTGCACTTCCTCCTGGCATGGAAGATACATGGACATTTCCAATTTTAGGAAATTCAATAAATAAAAATCTAAGCAAAAAGACCAAGAGCATTTTAGAAGAAGAGCTAGTATGAAAATGCTTTCCAAATTACCAATGCATAAATACGAAGGATTTCTTTAAGTAATGAGATTTGGCAGAGAATATCTGTTCTGGTTTTATGCAAATTAATTTTTTCTTTTCCATTTTGGTTTACCTCATTATTCACTCATGTTGGTTTACATGGGCTGCTTTTTCTGTTATATTGGAGCTTTTATTGCAATATAGACAATTCTCAGCCTCTGCTTCCAAATCTGTACCTCCAGCCTGAACCTCTTTCTGAGACTGTAGATCCATATACTTCATCATCTACACAGCTTCTCCACTGGGTGGTCCCAAGGACATCTCAGACTTAACTGTGTCCAAACCTATTCTTCAACCCCAAATCCATTCTACCAACAGTTTTTTCACATCAGTTTTTGGTAACTCCAGCCTTCCAGTTGCTTTAAAAACCTTAGTGTCAATGTTAACTTTTTTTTCCCCCCCAAATCCCACATTTGCCCAGTCAGGAAATTCTCTTTCAAAATATCTCCAGAATCTGTTCACTTCCTACCATCTCTGCACATTGATTGACATCATGATCTCTCATCTTGATCAGTGTTGTGGCAGCCACCTAGCAGTTCTCTCTGCTGCCAACCTTGCCTATTATAGTTTCTTGACCCAACAGCCAGAGTTTAGGAGCCATCGTGGGGTTTTGGGCAGAGGAGTAAGATGATTTAACTTATGTTTTAGAACAATCTCCTTTCTCCAATATCACCCACTCACTAAGGCCCACTGTAAACACTTGATTTCAAATCACAAGCTACCCTTCCCTCAGCATTCTCAGTGACCTTAGCCCGATCGATTTTTCTAGCACTAAACACTCTTTCTCATAATATTATTTATTTAGCATATTTATGACTGTCTTTGATCCTTCCCTCCCCCCAGAATATAAGCTATATGAGGGTAGATATTTTGTCTGTTCACTGATATATTCCAATTGTTGGAATTACACGTAGCACACTGTAGGTACCAAATATATACTTGTTGAATGATTAAAAACAATTTCCTTTGCAACCCATCCAGGGATCTTCAAATCTGTACAGTGAGGTTTACATTTTTTTTTCCTCCTGCTCCTAGAAAAATTCTTGACCAGGACCTCTAGCTTTTCCAGTTAGAGTTAGACAGTGAAAAGGCCTTGGGCCACTTCTTGTCACAGGGACAGAATTATTTCAATGTTTTAAGTGACCCAGTTCCAAATAATAATAAAGTTCAGACCTTCAGTCAAATTCAAAGTGTTTCCCCCTCTCCTAGCTTTTGACTCCCAGAATGAAGAGGGACATGAGAGGCTTTGGTTCTGTATCCCCACCTTGTTCCCGTCCTGTAACCCCAGCTCTCTAGCCTAGGCTTCTGACTCCTTCAGAATTGGGAAAAAGGAATTATGGAAATGCACATTATTCAGAGATTGGTATCTTCACAATATGTCCTTAGTGTTCAAGAGGCAAACCCAAATCTTTCCCTTGGGATACATTCTGTGGGCTTCTAGGAACCTCCCCACTGGGAACTTCCAGTGACGAGTCCTGTGATGTGGGACATGGCTGGCCACTCAACAGCACAAACTCCTGGTCCCTGGGTATCTGGCTGTCAACCCCACAAGACTCTCTCTGGTAAGCCTCTTAAGCAAGGGCTCTTTGAAGATGGCTCCAGCCTGGCTCCCACAAGAGCCACAAGATTCATGGTTGCTGGGAACCTCTCCTCCATCCTTGTCTGTGCGAAAGTGTGGCTCACTCCCTGTGCCACCCACTTTCTGTGGATGCTGCTCCTTAGCGTGGCTGAGCCACAGCCTATAGAGCCTTTAGATTTTTCAGTGGAATCAGACACTAGTCCACGGAGCAGATGCCTGAGCCCCTCACTAGATTTTGAAGGGTGGGGATAAAACACCACTCATCTTCCCCTTTGTGGGAGAGACAGAGTAATGGGCAGATGCAGAGGATAAGAGATATTCTTGCTCTTGATCTTTTCAACTCCAAACCTGTTGCACCCTCGAGATGGATGATAAGCTATGGATTGACAAGATGGTTTCAGGGTACCCTCTTTGCAAGCCATGCAGGAATACTTGGGATCTATTAAATAATGTTGTCAGCCTATGGAAAGATCAGAGATAGAATGAGCCATATGTGAGCATCCCCTTACAAGTCTAAAATGTAAAGACATGAGTTGGGGTTGTCAGGATGTCCTCCAAACCTCCCCTCCTCCCACTGCTGCCTCTTTCCAGGCTCAGAGCCTTCCTGTGGCTCTTCCTCCATTTCAGGTCTTAGCTTAGATGTGGGAGAGAGCCTGTATCTGCTTGGTTCACTGTGGCCTAGTACAGAGTCTGTGCTAGGCTCATGCTTATAAATGGTAGGGGACACTACAGTGTAGTTTAGTGCTCAGGTCCTGGGGCCAACACTGCCCCGTGTGAACATCTGTTGCTTACTAGCTGTGTGCTCTCGGGAAAGTCTTTAAACCTTTCTGTGCCTCAGTTTCCCCAGCTGTAAAATTGGGATAACAATAGTACCAAATCTTAAGTGTTGGATAAATTAATATAAATGAAGTCTTTAGAGGAGTGCTTGGCACATAGTAAGTGCTTTAAAAAGTGTTTGCTATTATTATAAATTGCATGAGTGAAGCATTGTCTATGTAGTAGGTGAAGTGTTTTTAGGGAATATTCAATTAACAAAGAGTTATTTTTTTTCAACACAAGCCAGGGAAAACTGGTACGGTGTGTTTCAGGAAATACAAGTCATCCCCAGTGCCCTGGAGCTGAGAGGTGCCCCTTGTTTCTGCATTTCACACGTCTGGGCAGAGAACATTTGCAATAGCAATCTAGCTTAGTGTTTCAAGCAAAGTGTTTGGAGACAGACAGATCAAGATCAAATCGTGCCTCTTTCAGTTATAAATTCAGTGATATTGGAAAATCATTCCATTTCTCTAAGGCCCAGCTCCTTTACACAGGCATACCTCATTTGACGGCACTCTGCAGATACCGTGTTTTTTAAGAGTGGAAGGTTTGTGGCAACCCTTCGTTGAGCAAGTCTATTGGTACCATTTTTCCAGCCATATGTGCTCACTTTGTGTCTCTGTGTCACATTTGAGTAATTCTCACAATATTTCAAACAGTTTCATTAGTATTCTATGTCATGGTGATCTTTGCTCAGTGATAGTTGATGTTACTATTGTCATTGTTTTGGGGCACCATGAACTGCACCCGTAGAAGACAATGTACTTAATAAATGTCGTGTGTGTTCTGACTACTCCTCTGACCGGATGTTTACCCATCTCTCACTCTCTCCTCAGGCCTCCCTATTGCCTGAGACACAACAATATTGAAATTAGGCAAATTAATAACCCTATAATAGCTTCTAAGCATCAAGTGAAAGGAAGACTTACATGCCTCTCATTTTAAATCAAAAGCTAGAAATGATTTTAAATCAAAAGCTTAGTGAGAAAAGCATGTTGAAAGCTGAGGTAAGCCAAAAGCTAAGCCTTTTGCACCAGTTAGCCAAGTTGTGAGTGCAAAGGAAACGTTTTTGAAGGAAATTAAAAGTGCTACTCCAGTGAACACACTAATGATAAGAAAGCAAACAGCCTTACTGCTGATAGGGAGAAAGTATCCGTGGTCTGGATAGAAGATCCAACCAGCCACAACATTCCCTTATTAAGCCAAAACTTAATCCAGAGCAAGGCTCTATCTAACTCTTCAATTCGGTAAAGGCTGGCAGGGGCAAGGAAGCTGCAGAAGAAAAGTTGGAAGCTAGCAGAGGTGGGTTCACAAGACTTAAAGAAAGAAGCTGTCTCCATAACATAAAAGTACAAGGTGAAGCAGCAAGTGCTGATGAAGAAGCTGCAGCAAGTTATCCAGAAAATCTAGCTCAGATCATTGATGAAGGAGGCTACACTAAACAACAGATTTTCAATGGAGATGAGACAGCCTTATAGTGGAAGAAAATGCCATCTAGGACTTTCATAGCTAGAGAGGAGAAGTCATGGCTTCAGAGCTTTAAAGAATAGGCTGATTCTCTTGGCAGGGCCTAATGTAGCTGGTGTCTTTTAGTTGAAGCCAATGCTCATTGACCATACAAAAAATCCTAGGGCCCTTAAGAATTATGCTAAATCTATTCTGCCTGTGCTCTAGAAATGGAACAACATTTCTGTATGACAGACATCTGCTGACAGCATGGTATATTGAATATTGTAAGCCTACTGTTGAGATATACTTCTCAGAAAAAAAGATTTCTTTCAAAATGTTATTGCTCGTTGACAATGCATCTGGTCACCTAAGAACTTTGATGGAGAGGTACAGGGAGATGAATGTTTTCATACCTGCTAACACAGCATCCATTCTGTAGCCCATGGATCGAGGAGTAATTTAGACTTTCAAGTCTTATCATCTAAGAAATGCATTTTGCAAGGCTATTGCTGCCATAGATAGTGATTTCTCTGATGCATCTGGGCAGTTAACGGAAAAGCTTCTAGAAAGGATTCATCATTCTAGATGCCATCAAGAACATTAATGATGCATGGGAAGAGGTCAAAATATCAACATTAACAGGAGTTTGGAAGGAGTTGATTCCAACTTCATGGACGACTTTGAGGAGATCAAGACTTCAGTGGAGGAAGTGCCTGCAGATGTGGTGGAAATAGTATGAGAACTAGGATTAGAAGTGGAGCCTGAAGATGGTATTGAACTGCTGAATCTCATAAAATTTGTATGCATGAGGAGTTGCTTCTTAGGATAAGGAAACAAAGTGGTTTCTTGAGGTGGAATCTACCCCTGGTGAAGATGTTGTGAATATTGTTGAAATGACAATAAATGATTTAGAATATTACATACACTGAGCTGACAAAGCAATAAATAGGAAGATCTGAGAGGACTGACTCTAATTTTGAAAGAAGTTCTACTGTGGGAAAAATGCTATCAAACAGCTTCATATGCTACAGAGAACTCTTTCATGAAAAGAAGACTCAATGGATGTAGCAAACTTCATTGTTGTCTTATTTTAAGAAATCACCACGGCCACTCCAATCCTTAGCAATCACCACTCGGATCAGTGAGCAGCCACCAACATCAGGTGAAGACCCTCCACCAGCAAAAAGGTTATGACTTGCTGATGCTGGAGATAATCATATGCATTTTTTTAGCAATAAAGTATTTTTTAATTAGAGTATGTAGTTTTTTAAAAGACCTAATACAACAGCACTCTAGTAGACCACAATGCAGTACAAACATAACTTTTATATGCATTGAGAAACCAAAATATTGTTGTGGCTCACTGTATTGTGATATTCACTTTATTACAGTGGTCTGGAACTAAACTGGCAATATCTCTGAGGTATGGCTATAATATTTAAAATGGAGACAGTAGTACCCACTCTTTAGGGGTGTTGTGAGGATTACATGATTTTTGAATATGTGATAGTATTTGGCACATCGTAAAGACTTGGAAAATGTAGTTATTGTTAGTATTGTTACTCATAATAGTAACTAATGCCTTACAAAAACAGTGGATAAAACCTCTGTACTTCAGATGTAAATTTTTAGAAATTGCATATAGAGGTGTTTTTGGAAAACCCAGGGGAAAAAAATCTTAGTATAAAATTAATAAAAAGCATCTCCATTCATTCTCTGCTTATTTCAAGTAATACTTATTGCAAGAAGTTTCTAGGATATAATATATATTGGATTAAAAATGTGAGGAATGGTTTGAATCTTAATCATCCCTGGATTTATGAGCACCTGTAGCACCTCCTCACAAAGCCACATTGAACTCTTAGTACTAAAGGCACCATACGAATCAAAGGTACTGGTATTATTTCAAGCAAACTCAACTACTACAACAGCTCTCTTCTCACACACATTTCTCAGTTTAAATCTGCAAAATATTAATATGAATTCTTAGTGTCTAGAGTACGGGAACAAATATGTTTGGATTACTTGAGAAAGAGAGATTTCCATTTAGAAATTCTTTCATTGACATTAATTCCTTTGATTAAATTGCATAGCCATTTACTTTAAGCAGAGGGGCAAAAAAAGTTGATAAACCTACCTTCAGGATTACATCTCTGCTCAGAACAGGCTCAGAGCTCTTGCCATGAGTGCTGCCCTCAACCTGATATAATCAATATTGAAGATTAAATATTTTGAGAACATTCTCTTGATCTATGTTTTGGACAGTTCTTTTTGATTATGTATACTGGACGTGATGTCATTTTATTATTCTCTCAAGGAAGCTAAATAATTAACACAGTGTTCAGATATTTTGGTCAGTGTTTGTGGATGTTTAAGTAATGCATTCAACAGGACTCCAAATCTGTGGTCGCTAGTTTGACCATGACAATCACATGTTTCTGCAGCTGACCAGAAGTCTGGGGTTATTGTACTCTCTTTGATCTCCCCAGGCTGCACTTCTAAATTGTTGGCCGTAGAATGTCAGAGAAATTGTGTTCCAAATGTCAGGGAGCCCTGTGGCTGTGGGCAGGTCGAGCCCTTGGGTTGTCTCCCCGGCATCCCTCTGTCTCTCTGCACTTGGTCACTGGGGGTTCAGGCTGCTGTTTTCTCATTCCCACACTCCCACTCTAGATTCAAAGAGCCAAAGCTTGGGAGATGGAGAATGCGGTAGAGAAAAGAATCTTATCTTTGCATCTTTCAGTTCAGTAAGATGCCTGGTCAGGCTGTTTGGGAAGAAGACTCAGCCACCCACTCACTTTTCTCTCTTGCCATGCCTTTCTTATCATCTTGTCTTGTGATAAACCTTCTTCCCTTCATCCAAAAGCTTTTCTTCTGTTACAGAGCCATGGGCTGTAGCAGCTGGACCTTGTAAACAAGTGGGAGGGAACGGATCTGAAGGTGGCCTGGCTGAATTAAAAGTGTTGCATCTAGGCCTGGTGCGGTGGCTCACACCTGTAATCCTAGCACTCTGGGAGGCTGAGGCGAGTGAATGGCTCAAGGTCAGGAGTTCGAAACCAGACTGAGCAAGAGCGAGACCCCGTCTTTACTAAAAATAGAAAGAAATGAATTGGCCAACTAAAAATATATAGAAAAAATTAGCCGGGCATTGTGATGCATGCCTGTAGTCCCAGCTACTTGGGAGTCTGAGGCAGTAGGATCGCTTGAGCCCAGGAGTTTGAGGTTGCTGTGAGCTGGGCTGACGCCATGGCACTCTAGCCTGGGCAACGGAGTGAGACTCTGTCTCAAAAAGAGAAAAAAAAAAAAAAGTGCTGCATCTAAATTTGTGCAGTTGTAGGCTATGTTGATGGTGCTGTTTGGAGTTGTGTGTACCTGCAACACGGCACACGGTGACCTTATCCAGGACAATGATGCGACATAAATTTAACTTGAAACTTAGAGTGATTTACTGGCCTACTTTTAGTATTGGCAACTAACTTCCTAATCAAGACTTTGTGTTTTGTGTATGAGAATACTTCTATTACATTGAAAATATAAAGTATTTTATTAGCAATTTCCTTTGAGAACTTACACAATCCATCATGGTTGTGAAAAGCACGGTTTGTGGTACGTAAGAGAGAATACAGATATATCAGCATCACCCTTTGTTTCTTAGAGAAGGCAGATAAGGTGCTTTCTTGATTTTAACACATCCAAATGGAGAAAAAAGTCCTGTATGTTAAAAATAAAACTACAAAAGCATTAGATATGGAGAAGTAATCTTGAAGAGAGGAGAGGCCTTCCCAAGTGGATATAAGACCAGAAATTATAAGGGAAAAACTGGCAGAATTGACTTTGTAAAATTTATTTCTCATTGATTTTTTTTTCTTTTTAATTAACCTTTCTGTTTCAAGATAATTGTAGATTCACTTGCAGTTGTGACAAACAATACAGGGAGATAGATGCCCCCTTTACCCAGTTTCCCAGTTTTGCAAGGTAACACCTTGCAAAACTATAGTACAATACCACAACTACCACAACAGGAGTATTGACATTAATGCAGTCAAGATACACAACATTTCTGTCACCACAAGAAACCTTCAGTTTACCTTGTTTATAATCATATCCACTTTCCTTCTGTACCCAATTCCTCCTTAACCCTTTTAAACCCCTAGTCTGTTATTCGTTTGTATAATTTTGTCATTTCAATGATGTTGTAGAAATGGAATCATAAAGTATGCAGCCTTTTTGGATTTTTAAAATTTTTTATTTTTTTATTTTTTAGAGATAGGGTATTGCTATGTTGCTCAGGCTGGACTTGAACTCTTGGCCTCAAGTGATACTCCCACCTCAACCTTTTGAGTAGCTGAATTTTTTTTAAAACTCAGTATAATTCTCTGGAGATTCATCTAAGATGTTGTGTGTATTATTAATATTAATGTTTTTTTCATTTTTATTCTGAGT
Organism: Mirza zaza; assembly: GCA_008750895.1. Lineage (NCBI taxonomy): Eukaryota > Metazoa > Chordata > Mammalia > Primates > Cheirogaleidae > Mirza > Mirza zaza. The sequence continues at coordinate 41,618 of VSMD01077183.1, read as the reverse complement.
AGTAGTCCTTGGGTTAGATGTGCCATTATTTGTACCTTGAAGGACACCTGTGTTGTTTTCAGTTTTTGGCTATTATGAATAGAGCTGTTGTAAGCATTAGTGCACAGGTTTTTATGTGAACATAAGTTTTCATTTTTCTGGGATAAGTGCCCAGAAGTGCAATTGCTGAGTTATATGCTAGTTGCATATTTTAGACTTTTATTTTTTTACATCCTCATCAGCAATATATGAGTGATCCAGTTTCTTTGCATTCTCACAAGCATTTGATGTTGCCATGACTTTTTAATTTTAGCCATTCTGATAGGTGTGTGGTGATATCTCATTGTAGTTTTTAATTTGCATTTTCCTAATGGCTAAGGATGTTGAACATCTTTTCATGGATAGCCATGTGTTGTTTAACAATGTGGATACTATGGCATTACATGATTTTGTTGTTGTGTGAACATTATAGGGAGTACTTACACAAACATAGATAGTATAGCCTACTACACACCCAGGCTATATGATGTAGCCTATTGCTCCTAGACTACAAACCTGTACAGCATGTTACTGTACTGAATATTGCAGGCAATTGTAACCACAATGGTGTTTGTGTATCTAAACGTGTTTACTTATTTGTTTTTTTTTTATTTATTTGAGAAAAGATCTTGCTCTGTTGCCCAGGCTGGAGTGCAGTGGCACAATCATAGCTCACTGCAGCCACAAACTCCTGGATTCAAGTGATGCTCTCATCTCAGCCTCCCGAGTAGCTGGACTACAGGTGTACTCTATCACGCCTGGCTCTAAACCTATTGAAAAATAGAAAGGATACAGTAAAAATGCAATATAAAAGATTAAAAATGGTACATTTATATATGGCACTTAGCATGAATAGAGCTTGCAGGACTGGAAGTTGCTCTGGGAGAGTCAGTGAGTAAGTGGTGAGTGAACGTGAAGGCCTAGGACATTACTGTACACTACTATACATTTTATCAACACTATACACTTAGGCTACACCAAATTTATAAAAAAAGACTTTTTTCTTTCTTCAATAGTAAATTAACCTTATCTTCTATAAGGTTAAACTGTATAATGTACAGTTTAAATGTATAAACTTTTAAATTTTTAAACTTTTTGACTCTTGTAGTAACATAGCTTAAAACACAAACACATTGTATAGCTCTACAAAAATTCTTTTCATATCTTTATTCCATAAAATTTTTTCTATTAATTATTTTTACTTTTAAGCTTTTTTTGATAAAATTCCCATCAAAATACCAATGTCATTTTTCATAGATCTAGAAAACAATAATCCTAAACTTCATGTGGAATCAAAAAAGAGCCTGAATAATCAAAGCAGTCTTAAGCAAAAAGAACAAATCTGGAAGGCATCACATTATCTGACTTCAAATTACACTACAAGGCTTTATAGTAACTAAAACAGCATAGTACTGGTATAAATGTAGAGACATAGACCAATGGAACAGAGTAGAGAACCCAGATATGAAACCATCTACCTACAACCAAGTGATCTTCGACAAAGCAGACAACAACATACACTGGGAAAGGAAGCCCTATTCAATAAATGGTGCTGGAAAATTGGATAGCCACATGCAGAAGAATGAAACAGGATTCCTATCTCCTGTCATATACAAAAATTAACTCAAGATGGACTAAAGATCTAAATGTAAGACCTGAACCCATAAAATTCTGGAAGAAACTGTAGGAAAAGCTCTTCCAGATATTGGCCTAGGCAAAGAATTTATGACTAAGACCCTAAAGGCAAATACAGCAACAATAAAAATAAATAAATAAGACTTAATTAAATTAAAAGTTCCTGCGCAGCAAAAGAAATAAGCATCAGAGTAAATAGATAATCTACCGAATGGGAGAAAATATTAGCAAGCTATACATCCAACAAAGGGCTAATATCCAGAATCTACAAAGAACTCAAACAAATCAGCAAGAAAAAAACAAAAAACCCCATCAAAAAGTAGGCAAAAGACATGAATAGAATTTTTTGAGAAGAAGATATACAAATGGGCAATGGATATATGAAGAAATGCTCAACATCACTAATCATCAGGGAAATGTAAATTAAAATCACAATGAGATATCACGTTACTCCTATCAGAATGGCCATTATTAAAAAAATAAAAAAATACAATCGATGTTGGCATGGATGCGGTGAAAAAGTAATGCTTATATGCTGTTGGTGGGACTGTAAATTAGTGTAACCTCTGTGGAGAACAGTATGGAGATTCCGCAAAGAACTATCTATCATTGGATTCAGCAATCTTACTACTGGGTATCTATCCAAAGGAAAAGAAGTCATTATATCAAAAAGACACCTGTACCCAAATGTTTATGGCAGCACAATTCACAATTGCAAAGATATGGAATCAACCAATCAGTTGATGAGTGGATAAAGAAAATGTGCTGTATATACCATGGAGTACTAGTCAGGCATAAAAAGGAATGAAATAATATTAGCTGCTGTCTTTTGCAGCAACTTTGATGGAACTGGAGAACATTATCCTTTAGCGAAGTATCTCAGGAATGGAAAAACAAATGCCACATGTTCTCATTAATAAGTGGGAGCTAAATGATAGGTACCCCTGGTCATAAAATAGTGTAAAGGACATTGGAAACTAAGATAGGGGAGGGTAATAGGGGAGTGAGGGATAAACATGTAGACCTATCAGATACAACGCACACTATCCTGGGCACACTCAAAGCCCTGACTTCAACATTATACAACCTGTCCATGTAACAAGAACACTTGTATCCCCTAATATTTTGAAATAAAAATTATTTTAAAAAAACTCTGTAAGACACAAGGGCACAATGTAGGCTAGGGCAGTGTCAGGGTCATCAGTATCACTGTCTTCTACCACCACATCTTGTCCCACTGGAAGGTTTTCAAGGACAATAATATACACGGAGCTGTCATCTTCTATGATAAGAGTGCCTTCTTCTGGAACACCTCCTGAAGGACCTGCCTGAGGCTATTTTACATTTAACTTTTTCTTTATAAGTAGGAGTACACTCTAAATTAACAACAAAAGTATAGTAGTATAGCACATATATAAACCAGCAACATAGCTGTTTATTATCATTATCCGGTATTATGTACTGTGCCTATTTGTACTGCTATACTTTTAGATGACTGGCAATGCAGTAGGTTTGTTTACACCAGCATAACTACAAACGCATGAGGAATGCATTGTGCTATGCAGTTGTGATGGCTCAACACGACTGTAGTTATTTCCTATCTGCGTATCTTCCGTGAAATGTCACTTCAAGCCTTTTGCTCATGCTCTAATTGAATTGTTTACTTTTTTACTGCCGTGTTTTGAGAGTTCTATACTTAAATCTAGACAGTAGCTCTTGGTTGGATATGTGATTTACAAATATTTCCTCTCACTTTGTAATTTGTCTTTTCATTTTCTTAACAGAGTTTTTTGCAGAGGAAATGTTTGTAATTTTGATAAAATCCAATGTATCAGTTTTTTCTTTTTATAGACTGTGCTTTATGTCAAGTCTAAAAGCTCTTGTGTTATTTAGCCCTTGAGATTATAAGATTTTTCTCTCGTGATCTTCTTTTTAAAGCTTTATAGCTTTATCTTCTACATTTAAGTCCATGATAATTTTGTCTTTTTGAGATAGGATCTTACTCGGTCACCCTGGCTAGAGTGCAGTGGCATCACCATAGCTCACTGCAACCTCAAACTCCTAGGCTCAAGTGATTCTCCTGCCTCAGCCTCACAAGTAGCTGGGACTACAGGCATGCACCACCATGCCTAGCTAATTTTTCTATATTTTGTAGAGATAGGGTCCTGCTCTTGCTCAGGCTGGTCTCAAACTCTTGGCCTCAAACAATCTTCCCCCCTCAGCCTCCCACAGTGGTAGGATTATAGGCATGAGCCACTGCACCTGGTCCCATGATAAATTTTGAGTTTGATTTCAATGAGTTCAGTGTGAAGCAAAATGATGAAATTATAGAGTTGCTACAAATTCTAAGTTCCAAATGTAAAGCCTTGGTGAAAATATTCTGTAAAATATCAGTCAATCCAAGGGTTCCTGTATCTGCAAATAACTTTGAAAATACACACAATTCTCGAAACCCTTTCATCTTACAGTGGTGTCTCTAGTTGTAAAAAGAATAAAAAGAAAAGAAAAGATATATGAACCAAATGAAGATGATCAATTTATGAAAAACATCATGAAGATGCTAGAGGTTCTTTTAAAACTGGAGAGACAGAGAATCTGTTTTATTTTATTTTTTTGTTATTTTTGTGTAATCCACAAAAGAGACATAAAATGAAAGCACTGGAAGGATTTAGATAATAATTCTTTTCATAGGTGTTGAATTCCTAGCAATCTAAATAAAATAAATACTCTTTGTGAGAGTTAAATGATCCTTTTAGGGTATAATGGAAACATATTGTAATTTACTAAATGCATCAAATTACTAGTCCCCACATAAAGAAAGAAACATCTAAATATGAGTTTCCTTTTAAGGTAATGGTGTACTTTTCCTGTTTCTCAAGATGCCTTCAGCCTTTCATAGGCTTTTTATAGGTAGCATTAATTTTGCAGTACAATGCTCTCGAGAATTCACAGCATATCTTGTTTCCTCAGAAAAGTGTTTTGGAGGATTCCCTTGCTTGGTTTTGTGTTACTAGCTTCACGTAATCACATAAGACAGTTTTTTGACTGGACGAAAATTACCTTGGAAGTTCTGGGAAATTTTACAGATGATAATATAGATATCTATTTCATGATTACATCTGCAATTGGCATCCACTTTTCTCTGAGGAAAGGGGACACAGGCACTGGATTAATCTCTAAATGTCATTTCAGCCTTATTCACAATAAAGAGTTAGCAGGACTCTAAACTACCAGGAAAATTAGTGTGATTTATACTCGCCTCTGCTTGCCTATTTTCTGAGACATTTGCTAATACAATAGAAAAGATGGGTAGGGATGATAATAAAGGGAAGATGAGTGGATTAGCCACTACTGGCTGGAAAGTTTTCTTTCCAAATCATAGCATCGGAAATTCTACTCAAATGTCTTTATGTCATGGTGTAGGTATAAAATAAAAATAATAATAGACGATTGACTATTGAATTGTGAAAAAAATAGTAGCAATGCAAAATTTGACAGCCTAAAAATTAACATTTCTTACTCTGGCAGCATATTTCACTGTACTGGAAGGCAGTATTTGGATACAGCTTTTATGTTGGTACCATATGGAAATGCCATTTTCGTAGGTCAGATATTGATAATTTCATATGGTTCAATCTACATAAATTGCTTAAACAGACCACACATACTGGGCAGGATATATATTTTTTTGAGACAGAGTCTCGCTTTGTTGCCCAGGCTAGAGTGAATGCCATGGCGTCAGCCTAGCTCACAGCAACCTCAAACTCCTGGGCTCAAGCAATCCTCCTGCCTCAGCCTTCCAAGTAGCTGGGACTACAGGCATGCGCCACCATGCCCGGCTAATTTTTCTATATATATTAGTTGGCCAATTAATTTCTTTGTATTTATAGTAGAGACGGGGTCTCACTCTTGCTCAGGCTGGTTTCGAACTCCTGACCTTGAGCAATCGGCCCGCCTCGGCCTCCCAGAGTGCTAGGATTACAGGTGTGAGCCACCGCGCCCTGCCTGGGCAAGATATTTTTAAAGAGCAAAATCCCAGACTGCTCTCATTGTGGTGGGTGAGCAAGAAAGGGGTTGGGAAGAGAAAGTACAGTGTGTTGGGTCAGGTGGCACAGCAAACAAGAGCATCGATTGTTCTGTCCTGTGGGAGAACAGGCCAACTAGCAAATCTTCATCCCTACCCCGCCCCACCAGCACCTGTGAGCACAGCTGTGTTCACAGGTGCATGGAGGTGTTGGCGTCTGAATCAGTCCTGCCTTAGAGGAGCCAGCCAATCCCAGCATGACAGGGAGCTGCAGCTAGTGCTGTACCACGGAGAGGTGCAGTAAGCTTTGTCAACTCTGCAAATCCCCAGGACCTAGTGTGAGCTGTGTAAATCTAGGCTGATAGTGCTACTCCAATCTAAACTGACAGCAACCGCAGTCAGAGAGACAGATGCTTCTCTCTAGCAAGGATAGACTGCGTTGGTGCTAACATAGCATGATATGCAGAAAAAATAATCATGGAAAGATGCAGAACTATAATAAGAGGAGCAGTGCCTTGTGCCTATTCCTATCCTGGTGTTGGACCCATAATTATTTATTTGGTGCTTTGTAGAATAATTCCAGGAAAGCTGATTTTTTTTTCTTATAGACAGATTTGTGTGCTGTACCTGTTGTATCAGTTGAGAACTGGTTTGAATTTATGAACTTACATGCCTCAGTGAGGAACAAAGCCAAAGTTCTCTATATAAAATATAGCTCGGTTTCTTGAGTTAGTTGTTCTAATTGTTGGCAACAAGTAGCCAATGTAAGTTCTAAAAATCACACAGCCTTCGGGATCTAAATTTCTGTTAGCTGTTTTTGTGTTTTATTTTATTTTATTTTTTGCCAAGTATGATATCTGTGGTGTATTAAAGAGAAGTACATCACAGTGTGCTCTTGAATATAGAGCATGGACTACACACAATAGGGAGATAAGAGGAGAAGCAGCACAAAACCTAGTCATTCCTGTTTTGTGGTGTGTCCAGTAATTTCCTCTGTATATGTTCACTCTAGTTGAAGAGGGGAAACATAAAAGGCAAAGCCATAGAGAATTTCAGAATTATTATCAAGGAGTTTTCCTTAATCACTAGGGAAAACACATGGAGGATAACTACTGCATCTACTAAATAAAGTAGAAATTTAACTTACGAATCCCAAAGAAATGCATCCCAATGTCCTGCAGAAAGAAGTTGAGTTTATACCTTCGGCCGACTGAATGATTGGATGGTAACATCTGGAGATGAGTCTTACGAGAACATCCAAGACAGCAATAACTGGTTGAAAATCAACTCAATGTGGGACTTCTACTCATGTGTGAGAAAAGCTATTAACAAGACAGTCTAGGAGGGAGGACAGCTTGGATCATTGTAGGCATACATTTCTTTCTATAAAACTTCTTTTTGTCAAAAAGATTAGCTGACTTAAAAAGATTTCAACTTATTTTTGCTGAAGAGACTATTCGCTGCCTGTCATTCAAGTAGAAATTTAAACATCCATGGAAAACACCAATCCCATACTAATTGAGACCTCATAAAGAATCTAAGATTATTTTTTGCACTTAGTGTACTTTTGGTGTGTAGATTATGATTTAATTTTTATACATCATGCACATTTCACTCCCACATATCTATTATGTCAAAAAATGCAAAACCAAACATCAGGATACTGACATCCTCTGTGCATAAGAAGATAATGCCAGAAAAAAGTTATGGCAAATCTTCAAATAAGTAGCGTCAACCTGATTCCTCTACAATTTGAATCATTTCAAAACCATGTAACATTCATCAGACACGCTCTCTGCTTCTGATACAGTTACCAGAAAATGGTTAAATTTAGATCACATGAATGTTATTAGAAAGTTTTGAGGAGGCTATCTCTGCTAAGATTTGAGTATATTATTATAATTATTTTAGAGAAAATGAAATTGGTTGCAAACACACTTTCTTGAGGGTAGATTTCTGGTTTTATTCCTTACTGGTTTTATCTGTGTGGTCAAAAGAAGTGCAAATATTCATCATCCTACTGAGTGTATTTTACTTATCATTTTTCTCCCTAGGCAATGCAAACTCAGTAAAGTCAATAAAGCCAGCCCCTTCCACATTAACAGATAACCCTAATGGCCAGATAGCAGGTATGCAAATTGCGGTACCCATGCTTGTTGAATGAATGAAGCGGTTGTTTGCAAGATTAATGTAGCAAATTGTAGCATATTAACCACATGGTGGTATTTCAGCCTCTCGCTTAATATTTTTCTTTTTTTAAATTTCAGAATATTATAGGGGTACGAACATTTTGGTTACTTGTAATGCCTTTGCCTCACCCATGCCAGGGTTAGAAGTGTGCCCTTCCCCCAGTGTACTCCGTCTCCATTAGTTATGAGTTTACCCACCCCCACCCTGTATTTTTCTATATATGATACGCATTTTCAAATATCTAAGTTAGGGCTGATGAAAGACTGTAGACAATAGGATTTCAAAACTTTTCTGCTTTTTAAAATGGTTCCAATTTCTGTCTGTCATCTCTCTCTTGACAAATAACCTTGGCTTCAATTTTTAGACAAGATTGAACTCTGAATCATACGAATATCTTATTCAATAATTTTCTTCTTTACCACCTCCAAAATCCTTATGTCTATCCACTGGACCTCTGTTCCTTCTTTTCTAGGTAAGAATTACCCCTGTCCCTTGCTAAGTCCAATGCTGATATCTGAGCTCATGATTCCATCTTCCCTGTCCTCTTACTTGATCACACCTTACGTGTAACCACCAGTCCCTTTTCCATCTTCAGTTTTACCTTCTCTCCTTCCTCTCCCTCCTCTGCCTCTAGACATGTCAAGTTTTCTGGTACGAGATATTTTCCCTGGGTCCTGTCACCATCTCAAGTTCTAAGTATTTCAGTAGAGTGCAAGGTTTAAGAATCTAGAATCGATAGCTGGGTTCAACTCCAGTTCTGCTTCTTATCTGTTTGATGTGAAAGAGTTTCCCTTCTGTAAAATGGCTTAACCATAACAGCAGTGTGCTCTTAAAAACAGTCTGGGCACAGGTGAGAGTGGAATCCCTGATTTATGCATGTGCCAATTTCCGTTGTGTAAATACTTCAACCCTGGCTGATTTCAAGCTACCAACTTGAGTTGGAATGAGATGCTTATATTCAGCTTGGGGAGAGAGTATCAGATGACTCAAGTGCACCCCGGAGTCCCCCTTTCACAGGGTTATTGTGATGATTGAGATAAAATAAGCAAAGCTTATAGAGTAAACCTTCAGTAAGTACTAGTTATTATCTCTTTATAGGGAGAATGTAAAAACTATCCTCACCATTCATTTACTTAAACCCTGGGGAGCTTCGTGGGGACAGAGCATGGACTTCACAGCTAAATAAACTTTGTTGAATTTATATTTCACTGTGTGTTTGTGACTTTTTGAATAAATATGTAAGATAGGGACAATAATGTCTACATTCAGGGGAAACTACATTAGATAATATATGTAAAATGCTTAGGACATTGAAAATGTTCATTAAATGTTTGCTTACTTTTTCACACTCTACTGAGATTATCTTCAGATAATCAAAACAATGCAAAACAAAAATGTATAAATCCAATGATTTCTCAGTTCTTTATCTCCTTGTCATTTTTTTGTATTATTTCATATATTTTATTACTGTCTCTCTGGACTTCCATAATATTGAATCCTTTAAATTTTCCTGTCTCTTTGCTTTTATTCTGTCTCCCTCATTGATTTCTCTTCCTCTGTCTGCCTTCTGAAGGCAGATATTCTCTGGAGTTCTCTTTTTATTTTGTTTCTGTATCAATCTTATCCACTGCTCCAGCTTTGGTGTTTGCCTCTAAGCCACACTTGGTCTCCAGTGCTGATGTCCACTGTACAATACTGATTAGTCATAATTCTTGCTTATGCTACAATCTAATTATTGGCATTTGTACATATTTATTTAATGATATAATTGATACCCTGGGATCCATCATCCAAATCAAGATCTGCAGTACATCTTGCATCCTCATTTGTGCTCCTCTCTCTTCCCTTCACCTGCCTCTATCCTTCCTCTTATCACTGTCTTGAATTTTGTGCTTATCATTCTCTTGCCTTTTTTTTTTTTAGTTTTAGCACTCACATTTGCTTCAACATTTTATTTAGTTTTGCTTGTTTTTGAACTTTAAAACAAAGATTTTACATATGTATAGTCTTTTAGGACTGCATATTTCTCTTAATGTATTATAAAGATCAAATCATTTTGCTGAATATGGCTCTAATTCATTCATGTTCAATGCTGTATATTAGTCCATTGTATGAATAGATCACAGTTTATTTCTCTTCAGTCAATGTACATTTTAGTTGTTTCTAATTTTTGCTATTATAAGCAGTGTTGCTATGGAAATTCTTGTTGATGTCTTCTTGTTTGCACATGCAAGATTGTCTCTAGTTAAGGTAGATGTCTAAGAATGGAATTGCTAGGTTGAAAGGTATGCACAAGACATATACAAGATAATGTTAAATTTTTTTCCAAAGTGATTATTTCAAATTATACTCCCACTATTAATATATAAGAGATTATGTTGACTCACATCTGCTACAACATTTGATGTTGTCAGACTTCATCATTTTTATCAATCATAATTGTATAACATGGGATGTCATCTGGTCTTGATTTGCATTTCCCTGATTCCTGGTGATGCTGAGCTCTTTACAGGTTTACTGGTCATACGTGATTCCTATGACATGGCTGTTAATGGTTTTTGTTGTTCTTTGAGCCTGTTTTTTTTTTATCTGAAAAATTAAGGTATTAGTGCACATCACATGGGATTTTATCAGATATTGTATGTAAAGCATTTGGCTTAGTGTCTGTCACTAAGATCTCTGGGAGATCTTTAATAGAACTTTTCCTTTTCTTTTTTTTTTGTTCCTCAGGTCACCTTCTGGTCTTCTTATGTCTTTGTAGGTCCTTCCCTCCCTTTTTTCTCCCTTCCCTCCCTTCCTTCCTTCCTTCTTCCCTCCCTTCCTTCCTTCCTTTCATCCTGCCTTCCTCATAGCCCTTCTCTTATATTCCAGCTTAGTGTCTGAGGCTGTGTAGCCTATATGGAAAGACCGTCCAAGGAACCCAAAGGTGCTTAGTACCTTTTCAGATTTCTAAGAAACCTATCTGAATGGACCACTACTCTTTTTTCCCCATCTATTGGGAAGTACTTCTACTTTATCTTCAACCATACTTTGTTGACTATTTTCCTAGTCTTTGACCAGAGATTCCTGTTTTCTTTTGAATCCTGTGCCTACTCCTCAGATAGACTTCTCTTTATCAATGTCAATTATGGGATTGTTTTCACCAGGGCCTTTCTTATTTCTGTCCATCCTGCAGTAAATTACCAGGTGCTCACTGAGTCCTGAGATATGACTCTCCTACGAACACCGTGATCCTCTAACTCTGGGCTTCGCGAGTGATATTTGTGCATGTGAATCACCTGGGAGTCTTGTTACAATGCAGATTTTGATTCAGTACATCTGAATGGGCTCTGAGAAACTGCATGTCTAACAAACTCTGAGGGCATGCAGCTGTTGCTGGTCTATGGACCACATTTTGATGGGCATGGGTTTAGATAATTTCCAAAGGTTTCTTCCAGCTCTGGATTTTAGCGAAATGGGAACAGTAAACTATAACTTTCTATTCCAGAGATCACTTTGCTGTCTTTTCTCTGTGTTCTCTTTGTTTCATTAGTGATTCATTGATTTATCTAGCAAATGCTTTTTGAGTACCTACAATGTGGTTGGCACTAATTTAGGGAAAGAGACATATCACTGAACAAAACAAACACCCCTATCCTTAAGGAACTACCACAGTTTAAATATAACTTCTACATTAAAAAAACAAATAGCATACATTCTTTTATATTACCTTTCTTTTGTTCCTCATTGCATGAAGTAACACTTAAAATTATTTTTGGATGACAAAGAGAAATAGTACTATTCTTTTTTACCCTTGGCTTTATGTGAGGGGCTCTCTCTTAAATGCTACTTTAAATTTTATTAGGATTTTAAAACATACTAGAACTGTTTATAATATTATCTTATTTAGGATGAACAACTTGTACCTTTTGGTTGAAAGTGGCTAATGAATAAACTATGAAGAAAAAGCATGCTAAGGCTCTCGCAAAATAAATGTTTAGTGGTTTTTTTTTAAAGGAAAATTTGATTACTGCATTTCTTCAAGTTTTCTTTCCAACTAATGTTCCTCATTTATTATTTCACTTTTATTTTTCACCATGGGAAGTAATTCTCAATAAACCTTAAAATCCAGAATGTCTCTGTGTGTGCGTATGTGTGTGCATGTGTGTTTCTCTCCATAACATACTTCAAGGCAAAGCTTTTGAAGTGAAAGGAACTTCAAAGTTGGGCCCTAAGCTTTTGAAGTGGATCTACCCTGAGACTGATTTTCAAAACAAGAGAATTATATGCCATTCTCTCTCCTATTTCAGATATGACAGAGCAGAAATTTGTAGTGACAAACAGTACCTCTATCAAGGTCTAAAGAATTTAAACCAATAAACACAGCATTCAAGTGATTTAACTTAAAATTTTGGAGGCAGCAGTAAAAATGTGTCATAAAAAGAAGATTGGAAGCTCTTTTTGCTGTCTGTGAGCACAATGGATTAACACAACTGTTTATTTTGCAAACTTGGTCTGGCAGACATAAAAATGATTGTGAGATAACTGCAAAAAAATGCAAAGGGAAGAGATTTAAACTAACCCATCTCATCAAGCTTAAGCTTATCTATTCCTGATATATGTTTGAAATGCAGCCAAATGGCCTTTGAAACAGAATTAAAGAATAAACAGAGATTGTCAGAAAAATAAAGTAAAAACACAATATCTAGTTTCCTTTTTTAAAAAAAGAAAAAAATATTGATGGGCTAATTGATTGTGATGTAATAGATAGCCATTGTAACTATTCTGTAGGAACCCCTGTTTTCTAAATAAAGTTTAATTTTTAAAGCTTTCTACACAGTAAATATTTACATTAATCAATGACATGTCAGGATGAAAAGTCTAAAAAACTCAATGTCTTTTAATTTCTAATTTGTAGTCCCCAGCTAGGGCTAAAAGATTTCAACAAAAAGAAAATATAAATCCCATAAGTATTATAATGCTAAGCTATGATAAAAGATCCATTTGTGAGAGATAAGTATATTATTTTCATCTGGACATTACCTTAGAACAGAATTTTTATACTGTTACTTCTGATTTTATATATATATATATTTTTGTTGTTGTTGTTGTTTCAATCCTCTTCTCTCTAGTTTCTAAAACTACAGTGAAGAAAATATATTTTATTAAAATTATTTTGAATTCCCCTATCCTGCTCATGTTGGCACCAGAACATCAATTTTTCTGCATTCTATTGGTCACACAGGTTTCCCATGTGGCCCAGTTTTAAGAGGAGGAATGGAATCCACCTCACTTTTTGGTGGTGGAATGGCATGCTTGGTTAGGGAGGGAAAAAACTGGTGGCACCTATCTGGAAATAAACTATCACAAAGATCATTCTTTGTATGGTATGTGAATTAACTACTACAAATTCTGGGTTGACAGTCTATCACTTTGCACTAAGTCGTTTCCTATAGGTGCTTACATGGCTTCCTAATGGGTGATCTCTTTGGGGGGAGGATGGTTCTGGGGCTCCATTCCCCTATATTTTGAAAAATATAAATATTTCTTTTGCAGAGGGTGTGATTGGAAGCAAAATATTTTGAATAAACTTAAATCACTACAGTACCTTCAAAATTATAATTGTTTTTTGTTTATTATACTTTTTCAATGAAATATATCCTTCAAATTATAGTGTCTGCTGGTAATAATTTCATTAATGAAACATAAATATAATTGTGACAACAGTTATTTAAACTTCTTAAAAAGAATAATGAACTTTTAAAGTCTGAACACAAACTTTCATCATTAGTCCCTGGCAAATGTCTTTGAAGTTAAATATTAGGAGTCTCTCAAAATTCTTCTTCCTGTTATCTATGTCATGAATAGTAAAAGTTGTTCTATTCTTAGAAAACTAGTAAAGGGTAAAAAAGAAAAAAAACAATTAAACATAAATATTTTTTTCCTCCTTTTATTATTGTAACATCGAGAGTTCTTGAAACATAATTACAACATATTCTTTATCTAAAAAGTTTTTAACAGTTATAATTCCAAAGAAAATGAGCAATTCGTGCCTGAAAAAGATTAGCACGAAGGGAAAAGATGGCGGTCAGAGACTATGGGAGAAGAGCTCTAAGGAAGCTGGGTGTGCTGCTGTCTGCTCTGGACTCCGATACTTCTGAACGACAGTCCCCAAATCAGTTTCTGTTGTGAAACAGAATGGTAAAGAGGGCTCTCCCTTTGCCCAGGCCTCTGCTTAGCATGTTGTATTTATTATGACATTTAAAACCCTTAGTTTTGTAAATTGGTACTATCCCCATTTCACTGGTGAGAAAACAAGCTCACTGAGCTTGAGTAACTTGCCCAAAGGAACATGGCTCAAAAATGAGGAATGAGAATGTGGTCTGACATCTGTTGGCTTCCGAACTTCAATCACCCTGCTGTTTATGACATACATGAACAAACATTATAGTCTCAACTATCAACCCCATAACCCTGTGAAGACAAACAGTTACAATGTAATCTTAGAGATAGGGAAACTGAGGCTAAGAGATTTTTTCCATACAGGCAAAAAGAAGTGTAGAGTGACTACCACAAAAACAAGACTAGTAGACAGAGGTGGCAAGATGCAAAAACATTCCTATTGCTAGCTGTTTCCCCAACACTAAAGCGCGCAAGAGTCAACTCTTGCTCTTCAATTTCTAATTTTTGATTTCTTCACATCAATAAATGCTAAAATTTATTCATTCATTCACTCGTTTACAAATATTTAGTTAGTGCATAGTATTTTATAAGGAGGTTAAAATATTTAAGGGTGAGGAAATAGTTAAGATGCTTCTCTCTCATTCTTGTCTCCTAAGATTTTTAAAAAATGTGTATTTCACTTTTTCTTATTTGAAGTAAACAAAAAGCAAAAGCTCAAGGTGTCACCTGACTGAGCTTTTATTTTTAATTTTTATGTCAGATCTGGGGTAGGTTAGATGAAATTTTAGAGAAAATCGTGTACTTGCAGTCAACTGAGAGATGACCTAGTTTATTTTGTTGGCAAATTGCCTCCTTGACTAAGGAAAAGTCAAGGCCTGGTCATGTCTGCAGCCAGAATGATCTCTTTATACCCTGGAGGATTTGGCCTTGCCTACTCTAACGCAAGTCACAAACTCAAGTCAAAAAGAGACTTGAGAGGGAAAAGCTTTGTTTGTGCTTGTGGTAGCACAGAAATTGACATAGAAATGACAGGTATAATACGAAAATTTAAAAAAAAATACCTGAGAAGGGACAGCATTATTTCTTAGACTTTTTCAACTTCTTTGATTTTCCAGATAGACCTTTAATTTTTATTTGTAAAATTAAGACATATGGCAATGCTTAAATCTTAAGGCACATGGTACCTTTTGCATCCACCATTTCTTTTATAGTTATGGTACTATTAGGAAGAGTATTTTGAGTAAGGCTAGAAGGTTGGGGTAGAAAGCTTGATCATTAACATTTTACTGATGTTAACTAAGGGAAATCTACATAAGAGAATTGGTGTTCTGGAAAAATATTTAATGACAGAAAATGCTCACGATATAATAAAAACTAAGAAATCAGGAGACAATATCATACTAGACTGAGATCACAAAACTAGAAAAACAAACTGAAAGAAAAAAATAAATACAATATTAACTGTTTTATATCTGGATGGGGATGTTTACTGTGATTTTTTTTTCCTAATTGTCCCTTTCTGTGTTTTTAAACTCTTTGTGGTGATCACATACATGCATACTTCAGAGATACTACCAGTTCCATTCAAGGCCCCCGCGATTAAGTGAATATGCCAATAAAGTGAGTCATATGAATTCTTTGGTTCCCCAAGGCATATAAAAATTATGTTTACACTATATTGTAGTCTATTAAGTGCACAATAGCATTATGTCTAAAAATGTGTATACCTTAATTAGAAATATTTTATTGCTAAAATATGTTGATGATTATGTGATGATCTGGTGAGACATAAACTTTTTGTTGGTGGAGGATCTTGCCTTAATGTTTATGGTTCCTGACTAATTAGGATGGTAGTTGCTGAAGGTAGGGGTGGCTGTGACAATTTCTTAAAATATGACAAAAATGAAGTTTGCTGCCTTAATTGACCCTTCCTTTCATGAGAGATTTCTCTGTAGTGTGTGATGCTGTTTGGTAGCATTTTATCCACAGTAGAACTTCTTTCAAAATTGGAGTCAATCCTCTGAAACCTTGCTGCTCCTTTATCAACTAAGTTTATATAATATATAATATATAATATATTATATATTTTATTAATATAGCAATATAATATATGATATATTATTTATATATTATATAATATTTATATAAATATATAATATATTAATATTATATTAACATATAATATATAATATAATATATATATCTCCTTTGCTGTTATTTCAACAGTGTTCACAGCATCTTCACTGGAAGTAGCTTCCACCTCAAGAAACCACTTTCTTTGCTCCTTTGTAAAAAGCAACTCGTCATCCACTCAAAGTCTATCATGAGATTGCAGCAATGCAGTCATATCATCAGACTCCACTTCTAATTCTTGCTTTCCTGCTATTTTAAACCTATCTGCGTTTACTTTCTCTGCTGAAGTCTTGAACCCCTCAAAGTCATTCATGAGAGTGGGAATCAAGTTCTTCCAAACTCCTGTTAATGCTGATATTTTGAACCTCCTCCATCCTACATCATGAGTGTTCTTAATGGCATCTAGAATGATGACTCCTTTCCAGAAGGCTTTCAATGGACTTTGCCCAGATCCACCAGAGGAATCAGTATCTGAGACAGTTACAGCCTTATAAAACGTATTTCTTAAATAACAAGACTTTACAATTGAAATTACTCCTTGATCTATGGACTGCAGAATGGATACTATGGTAATGAGCACGAAAACAACATTCATGTCCTTGTACTTCTCCATCAGAGCTCTTGGATGACGAGGTGCATTGTCAATGAGCAATAATATTTTGAAAGGAACCTTTTTCATCTGAGCAGCATGTCTCAATAGTGGGATTAAAATATTTAGTAAACCATGCTAAAAACAGATGTTTGGTAATCCAGGCATCGGATTGGCATTGTTCCATTTATAGAGCACAGGGAGAGTAGATTTAGAATAATTCTTAAGGGCCCTAGGATTTTTGGTATGATCAATGAGCATTGGCTTCAACTTAAAGTCACCAGCTGCATTAGCTCCTACCAAGAGAGTTAGCCTGCCCTTTGAAGCTCTGAATCCAGGCATTTGACTTCTCTCTAGCTATGAAAGTTCTAGATGGCCTCTTCTTTAATAGAAGACTGTTTTGTCTACATGGAAAATCTATTGTTTAGTGTACGCTTTCATCAGTCATCTTAGCTAGGTCTTCTGGATAACTTGCTGCAGCTTCTCCATCAGCACTTGCTTCTTCACTTTGCACTTTTATGTTATGGAGACAGCTTCTTTCCTTAAACCTCATGAACCCACCTCTGCCAGCTTCCAACTTTTCTTGTGCATCTTCCTCATCTCTCTCAGCCTTCATAGAGTTGAAGTGAGTTAGGACCTTGCTCTGGATTAGTCTTAACGTTAGAAGATCAAACGTTGTAGCTGGTTTGATCTTCTATCCAGACCACTCAAACTGTGGATTGAAATTAAAGTCCTATCTCTCTTCAACAGACCAATGGACCCTCCTTTGGCTAAAAGAGCCCCAAGGTTTTAAATTCCCAGCCATTACTGGACATAGGCTGGACACATCATATTTGCTTCTATGTCCTCTTGTTACTAATCATCACTAAATTTTATCAAAGGCTGACTTGAGAAGAACAAAAGGCCAGAAGAATTCTCCGCTTACTTCATCCAACCCTTGGTGTTCTCCTCCTGTTTTTATGGTTCCAACAGGACAGATATTTAGGATTCCAAATAGTTACTTCTGAATAAAGGGTTGCTGGTGGACAGGTTCTGGCCAGTCTCCCAAGGATGCACAGTTATGGACTCGTGCCCTACATTTCACTTTTTTATATACAGAACCCGATTATAATGCATTTAAATGTTAAAACTCCACCCCAAAGTGATCATGCGATGCGTGGTACATACATGTAAACCTAAAATGCTCGTGTGGGTCTCCTTCATGAATATTCATAACTCCTCCTATAACCTTTGAATCTGTATACTTGACCAACCAGTTCAGCATAAATTCCTGTCTTACCCCTCCCTCCCTTGAGGTACCTGTCTCACTTCCCAGCCTGACAGGATGTCCAGCCTGCAGGTTGGAACCCTTTATATGAAATAAAGTCTCCTTTCTAAATTTATAGACTTTGTGACTCTTTATCTTAGTCAACAAAATTTTCTCCCTATCACCAATAACTCTGTTTCCCTTTCTTATCATTAATGTGTTCACTGGAGTAACACTTTTAATTTCCTTCCAGATTTTTTCTTTGTGTTCCTAACTTGGCTAACTGTTTGGTGCACGAGGCCTACCTTTTGGCCTGTCTTGGGTTTTGACATGCCTTCCTCACTAAGCTTAATCATTTCTAGCTTTGGATTTAAAGTGAGAGAAGTGGAACTCTAATGTTCATTGGAAGACATAGAGGTTATTGTAGGGTTACTAGTTGGCCTAATTTCAATATTGTTGTGCATCAGGGCACAGGGAGGCCCAAGGAGAGGGAGAGAGATGGGGGCATAGCTGGTTGGTGGACAAGTCAGAAAACATACAACATTTATTGATTAAGTTTGCAGTCTTACCTGGATAGAATTCAAAGCTCCCCAAAACGATGACAATAGCAACATCAAAGTTCATCAATCACAGATCAACAGAACAGATACTAATATAATAATAAACAAAAAGGTTGAAATGTTACGAGAATGACCAAAAAGTGACAGGGAAACATGATGCGAGTGCATTCTGTTGGAAAAATGGGACCCACAGACTTGCTTGAAGCAGGGTCACCACAGATCTTCAATTTGTAGAAAAAATGCAGTATCTGTGAAGCTCAATAAAGCAAAGCACAATAATAAAAGATGTGCCTGTATTATTACTTTAAGAGAGAAAAGATCCATCAGGAAAAACATAGTTCTTTCCTGGTATTTTGTCTTAAACAACTAGATTTCCTCTGTGTTCAGATCTACTTAAAAGTTGACCTCATAAACCTTTTTTTAAACCTTATTTATCATACTATTCCACTAATAAATTCTGTGTATACATATAGTTCTAACCAAAGGGAAGTGAAACTCATGAGACACTTAAAATAACATCCCCCAGAAGAGAGCAAAGCAAAGAAATTGAGAAAGAGAATAGTAAGACCAGAGGAAGAGTCAGAGTGGAAATTCAGGATGTTTGCATTTCTTTTTGCCATATACACTATATAACCAATTACATACTCTCAAAGTCCCTCTTTATTCTTTCCTCACTTGCCCATTTTCTTTCCCTATTTTTCCTTTTCTCTTTCCTTTTTCATATGCTTCCCTTCTCTTTCAAACATTTGTTCTTTAGGGATCAAAGTTGTATTAATATTATAATTACAGCTGCCATGTACTGAGCATCTGGTATATGTACAGCAATGTAAGAAAGTTTATAAGGGGCGGGACTGGGATTCAAATTCAGATCCTTCTGACTCCCAGACCCCACCTGCCTTTCCCTGCCTCACATTGCCTCCATGTTGAAATTCAAGGGAAAAAAAAACAAGTTTGATTTTTTTTCCTTGTTAAAAATAAAGGCAGATTGCAAAAAAAAAAAAAAAAATAATAATGCTTGTGATGTTTCTAAGTCATTTCAATATTTCTTCAAACAAAAAGAAAACCAAACCCAAAGTCATCATATCTTCCGTCTTTGCAGTGTCCAGAGGCATTGTAATATGTGGAACTCAGATCCAAATAAAATCTTTGCTATCAGAATACAGATACAAGCTGGAGAAGCTACATACATAAGCTGTTGAAAATGAAGGACTGACCATAAGCCATGGGATATTTATATTCGTGTTTCTAAATAGCTCTCTCATTATACACTGAGATATAATTCTCATCTTCAGCTGAGTTTAAATTAGGAGAAACTTCCCACTGTTGGTAGCAGTGTTGAATCAAAAAGCAATTTGTATTTTGTTAAAAGACAGAGGTGTTTCAAGGCTTCCCTGTACAAATGTGGCAAAGATGTAGTATCAACAACTACCCCCACTCTCCTTGGTGATGTTTGCTTCTTCAGTAAATTACAAACAAATTTGCAATTTTGTTTGTTACGTTAATATTTCAGCAATCATGACAGCCATTTACTGTGGATCTGATCTTTTGGAAGTCTTTCTTGTCAAGCTTTCCGGAGAAAATAAATTGCGTTAGTCACTATAAAGCTTAACTGAGCTTAACTAATTGGCAATTCACATTCAAATCTGGATTGCATATGGCATCTGTTATTTCTGTCTAATAAATGTGTTTTAGAAATAATTTGTCAAGGTGAAATTCATATAACATAGCATAAACAGTTTTAAAGTGACCAATGCGGTGGCATTTAGTACAAACACAAAGTTGTTTAACGACCACCTCTATCTAGTTCCAAACACTGCCATCTTTCCAGAATAAAGCCCCTTATCCTTTAAGCAGCTTCTTCCCATTCCTCCCTCTCCCCAGCCCTTGGCAACCATCACTCTGCATTTTTGTCTCTATGGATTGATATATTTCATATAAGTGGAATTCTATACTATGTGCCCTTTTGTGCCTGGTGGAGATTCATCCGCAGGGTAGTCTGCATCAGGACTTGATTCCTTTTTATGGCAGAATACTATTCCATTGTGCGGCCATGCCGGTTTGTTTCTCCATTCGTCTGTCGATGGATATCTGGGCTGTTTCCACCTTTTGGCTATTGGAACTAGTGCTGCTGTAAGTGTTTTTAAACATTGTTTTTATTAAAGCTGTGTAGGTGCACAGTTTCAAGAGTCAAATAATTCTACATGGCCTCTTAGAAAAAGCAGCAGTTCCTGGAACAACCCTCATAGCACTTTGTCACTGAGTTTCCCAGCTCCCTAAAAGTTGGGGGGAATGTGGACTATTCTGGGTCCTGCATGGCCTTTGGGGATTGTTCTACCCCTTTCTGGTAGTTCTTTCCTGCCTCACATGCATGTGCCAATCAGTCCTCAGTCTTAGGACTCCAGGGCTCAGGTGCTCTTTCCGCAGCTCCTCCTCCCTTGCATTTGTCCTTGCAAATACTAACCATCCAGGCCTTCTGCACTCACTCCAGCTCTGTCTCCTCAACTCTGGGCTCTCTTTAGGTTTTCCTCCCTGCCTTGCAGCCCAGAGACTGCCTTCACCTGTTGAATTCCATTTTCTGAGAGATCACAGTGCTGCTCTGCTTTCCGTTGTCAGAAAACCCTTTCTTTTTCATTCCAATTTTCTAGATGTTTAAGGCATGAGGATTGATAAATCCAGTTGCCGTTACTCTACGCTGGTGAGATTCAGAAGCCCCTCCAGGGATTTTTAGTGAGAGTTTTCTTTTTAAGTTTCTTTCTTCCAGGCCATTCTATTTTTTGCAATTTTTTTTTCCACTTGTTGATTTTCGTCTTTGTCTTCGATAAGAAAGGCTTTCCTCAAATGCCTGGTGATTGTAGGTTGTTCATATTAAAGACTGAGACACTAAAACAATTGGAAACTCCAGGTTTATGGGTGGAATTTGTCACCTCATGGGTTTCATTGGAGAATGATCCGATTTTAGAGTGCTTTAAATTAGTGACTTTTAATAAATTAATAGCATAATTTTTTCCAAATTAAGAAGTTAGCTTACATCCTCGAACTTGCAGTGACTGAATTGACAGCCAGGGGGATTTTTAAGGGAAAGCTGATGGGGATGTTATTAAAAAAACAAGGGAGTTTCAGCCTAGGTCCAGTTGCACAAAGATCTAATTATTGAGATAACCAGGATTGCCAAGGAAAAAAGGAATTTTTAAATATGAAAGACGTCTTGTCAGGAGAATGGGGGAAGCTGCCTCAAATCCATCTCCCCAACTAACTAATGGAAATCACAGGCTTTTAAAGGAGGGCCCACATGCCTTGGGGCAGGTCATGGTGTGACTAACAAGTGACTTTGTGTATTGGGGACAAGTTGTGGGAGATGATGAATGTTGATGTCAGGAAGTCTACCCTGGGCCCTTCAGAAGCTCAACTCCTTTGTCTTGCAGAAAATCCACCATATCAGGGAAACAACTCAAAAGGTCAAGTAGTTATTTAAGAGAGAAGATTATAAAAAAACCCACAAAAACATACAGAGCTCATTGAAATTTGTTCCTGAAGCTGATTATAGGGAGAAATAGACTTTCTTATACATGTAAAATTATAAACTGAATATATCTTATTCTGTGTAAACACAAGAGCATTTTGTTTTATTTAAATTTTTACTTTACTTTTTTTATTTCAAAATATTAAGTAAGGGGGTACAAGCGTTTTTGTTACATGTATACCTTGTATAATGCTTAAGTCAGGGCTTTTGGTGTGCTCATCGCCAGAGTAGTGTTCACTGTACCCGAAAGGTAAGTGTTTATCCCACACCCTCGAGACTCCTTCTTGGTTTCTCATGTTCTTTATATCATTTTGTGCCCGCGCGTACCCATCGATTAGCTTGCACTTGTTAGTGGGAACATACGGTGTTTGGTTTTCTATTCCAGAGATACCACGATAATGGTCTCCAGTTCCACCCATGTTGCTGCAAATGACATTATTTCACTCCTTTTTATGGCCAAGTTCTCCTCCGTAGTATACACATCACATTTTCTTTATCCACTTATGAATTGATGGGCATGTAGATTGGTCCCACATCTTTGCGATTGTGAATTGTGCTGTGATAAACATTGGAGTGCAGGTGTCTTTTTTATAAAAATGACTTCATTTCATTTGGGTAGATACTCAGCACTGGATGGCTGGGTCAAATGATAGGTCTATATTTATTTCTTTGAAGAATCTCCATACTGTTTTCCATAAAGGTTGTACTCATTTGCATTCCCACCAACAGTGTATAAGCTTCTCTGTTTCTCTGCATCCATGCCAGCATCTACTGTTTTTAGACTTTCTAATAAATGCCATTTTAACAGGGTTAAGGTGATATTGTGGTTTTAATTTACATTTCCCTGATGATTAGTGACATTGAGCAGTTTGTCATTTTTTTTTTTTTACCATTTGTTTATCTTCTTTCAAAAAGCTTTTGTTCATGTCTTTTGCCTACTTCTTGCTAGAGTTGTTTGTTTTTTTTCTTGTTGATTTGTTTGAGTTCTTTGTAGATTCTGGATATCAGTCCTTTGTCCCATTCTGTGGGTTGTCTATGTAGTCTGTTGATTATTTCATTTGCTGTGGAGAAGACTTTTAATTTAATAAGTCCCATTTATTTATTTTTGTTGTTGCTGTATTTGCCTTTGGGGTCTCAGACATAAATTCTTTGCTTAGGCTGATGTTTAAAAGACTTTTTCCTATGTTTTCTTCTAGATTATCATGGTTTTATGCCTTACATTTATGTCTTTAATCCATCTTGAATTAATTTTTGTATATGGCAAGAGATAGGGATCTTGTTTCATTCTTCTGCATGTGGCTATCCAATTTTCCCAGCACAATTTATGGAATAGAGCTTCTTTTCCCCAGTGTATGTTGTTGTCTGCTTTGTTGAAGATCAGTTGCTTTGATGTCTGTCCAGTTCTGTTAAGGGAGTGAAGTCCCCAACTATTAAGATGCTACTGTTTATTTCTTTGCTTATCTCTAGAAGAATTTGCATTATGAAACTGGGAGCTCCTGTGTTAGGTGCATATTTATTTAGGATTGTTATGTCTTCTTGTTGAATTGCTCCCTTTATCATTAGATAATGGCCATCTTTGTAATTAGACCAAACTTTAAAACAGGGCAGTTTTTCAAACAACAGGAGATTAATAGCAACCAGTCACAAGGGTCTCAGCTTATCTAAGCTAGTGTGATAATCAAGTCCTCTATGCTTTAATCCTGCAAGGAAAATAACTTTGTAACAATCAATCTTCTTTCTGTTTCTTATTTCTGCTTTCTTGAGCGTTTTTCTGCCTACAGAGTCCGCTTCCCCCACTCAGCTCATTGGAGAGCTTTTCTAAATCTTTAGATGGAATATTGCTCAATTTGTGGATAGCTAATAAAAGCCAATTAGATATTTAAACTAAATTGGTTGAAAATTTGGTTTTTTGACAGCAGGTTAATTCCAGAAATACCTTCTATAGTTCAAAATTTATGTTATAAGGTCTGTCAGAGTGTGCTCTCTTTGCAGTGGCTCAGAAACACTGAATGGCCTGTTGACACATTACTAGAGACTTTGAGAGGTGACAAAGAGAAAGGCTCATATATATTAAAACCTTTCTGAATCTCCTGACATGACAAATTGTCATCTGGGACTAAAGAGCAGAATTATGGCACCCTGAGAATATATTAAGTGTCAGTCTTCAATGGAAGAGTTTTAAGGAAGCACCTGTTAGCATTATAAACCCCCCCCTCTTAAATCATCTTACTCCATACATGTGTACATGGAAAAGTTATCAGAGAAAATAGAAAAAGTACCAGAAAAGTTACCAGAGAATAGAAAAGTTACCAGAGAAAATAGAAAAGTACTTCACAGATCATTGTACAAGAAGGGTGAGAATGAACACTTCAGCTAATACTTTTCCTAATGAAATACTTCAAATTCAACTACCTAACTAGCAAATGAATCTATTGCTAATTGAATAACCCCGAAGAAGTGCCATAAATTACCGGGGTGGCACCATTTTACATAATCATTCTAACGACTTAGCTCTTAGCTGACCTTGGGCCGGTTCTGGTCCCTGAATTAAACATAAAGATAGACTTGTGACTCATTTTGATTTTAAATTTTTGGATGCTACCAGGAGAAATCTTTAAAATAAACATTACATTTTAATATGGTTATTTTTCTGAAGTGGGTGATTGAATATTTCAGACTTTAGAACACACAATTCATTTCTCTATGACTTTCAAATAAAAAAAGGAACAGAGAAAAAAAACCCATCTTCATTGTTTTCGCTGATAATTTCGCGAAATTTCGCTCTGAATTATCTGTCCTGGTGTTAGGTGAGATCATCTTGAAAAGGTTAAGTAACTTGGAAATTTACAAAACTTGTTTCCAGTTTCATGTTCTATTCAGTTTTTCTCCCAGGAGAGGATATTGAAGATACTGGCCATGTCAGCCAGCCATCAGTATCTCTGACCTGCGGGACCATTTGAGTAAAGCTGTACTGAAGAAAAGGGAAAGAAATAATAAATATAATAGGTATCTGGAACTATGCAGCATACAGAAAAAAATGTGATGTGATTCCTACACATGATGTTTTTAGTAAGATACTATAAATCAGAGTGACATAAAAATTAGAGAACAGTACGAGATAGTTTATAATTAAGAGTTCAATCATGTATAAAATTGTAAGTGCTAAAAAAAATTCAGAGAATGGAGATATTAGTGTGGATTTAAATGAACTGGGACAGACAGCAGAATTTCTGGGAGTTCATTGTTGAAGGACAAATAGAATTCCTTCAGAAGCCAAGAGGAAAGAGTCCATGTTCTCTAAATGGAGCAGCAGCCAGCCAAGGGGACAAAGGGGTGGTTTTGGCCGATGGGAACCTGCTGGAGGAGATCTGATTGCAGAAGAGGATCCATATTATGGGAATAAAGTTAAAGAAATGTTTTCATGATGAAACATGGTGGGATCATTAACCCACCAGAACAGCTATTCTAGAAGTAATTTCTTCTACCATGCAAGTTTTGGAAGACATAGCTGAGGTGGGGTTTGAGAACAAATAATGTGACAATTCTGTGTGGGCCGTGTCTTGGCTCAGGCCTCCTGCTCAGGCTCAAGTGTGTGATCTTGGGACATCTCTGGATTTGCTGAGCTTCCAAAGCCCTCATATCTTGTCCTCTTTCTGCTTACCTTGCTTTACTTCCTACTATTTCCAGCATGCACGTTTCATGTGTATCAAGTTGATTTCTGCCTTGGCCCATAAACCTTTACCTCCATATTTTTGACCCAGGTTCTTCCTGCTTATAACATCTTGGTGAAGGCTTGAGTGCAGATTATCTTGGCCTTCTTTGGTCTTCCTCTCCTCTGGACTCCTAAAACATTTTCAATTTGTGGCACACCTCCCCCCATTGAATTCTTACTCATAAACTGTCTCATATTATATACATTTTTGGGTGTGTGTGTGTTTCTCACTTGGTTATACTTTTTTAAATAGCAGTGACCAAGATATACCCATTGAGAATGGGTATATCCCAATGAGATATACCCATTGAGAATATCCATTGAATCCATAGGGTATTCTCATTGTTTCTATGTCAGTTAAGTCAATAAGTTGGTATTTTAGGCTTTTTAGAATTTGTTTTTGGTTGCTTATTTGGACTCTCTTAAGAATTGGTTACTAAAGTTTGATTTAGAAGTTAGAGGGAGAAATAAAGTTGCCACATCCACCAGCATTCTCATTTTTATTCTTTTTGAGACCTTTTACAGTAAAAATTGAGGTAGGAAATAAGAGAATGAAATCTTAGAAATAAGTCTAGGGAAGCAAGAAAAGATGGGAAATTGTATTACAATAAAATCTATTTATAGAATGTTTCTTATAAAATTTTTCCATATAATAGTTTCACAATTTTAAGTGAATAGTCACACAGCTGCGTTTTTCTCCCTAAGCAGTTTATATTTTCATTAGAAGACTTTCTGAATATTACCTTAACAGAATTTATTATATTCTAATGTTTATTCCACCTTAACAGAATTTATTATATTCTAATGTTTATTCCTCATATAGTGAGTTTTGAAAATTATTACATATTAAAAAAATTGCCATGATATTATTTAAAATTACATTATCTCTATAGATCAGTTTCATGGGCACTCATATTAAAAAATAAAACTTTGCCAATAAGATTATCATTATTATATAGATAATTATGATCAAATCAGAAAATTGTTCACCAGAATTGGTGAAATAGGTTTAGAGGAACTTTTATTTATAAATATAGACGCATGTCACTCTAGTAAATGTGGAACATCTTAATTGGAAGTTGGTTGACATACTACACATTTCTTTTTTAACGTGTATTTTCAAAAGACCTATAAGATTTTTAAAAAGCAGCTAAATTAAAATAATGTTGCTATTTTACTTGATTTGCTAAATTCTTCTTAAGAAGCTTATTAGAACAAGTGATGCAAAATTATACTCAAATTACTACTGTGAATTTAACAATATAGAAAATGGATATATTTTTCTTCATGCAGCATTTTACTTTCCAAATTCTGTTTATATTGGTATGTTATTTCTAACAAACTCCAGTCGGAAAAAAGACACCTCTTCTTTTGTTCCAGAAGGGTGTAGTACTATATAAGGGAGAATATGTGTAGGTTATATGCAAATACTATGCCTTTTATAATATAAATGGGATTGGATTTTGGTATCCATGAGGGTCCTGGAGCCAATCTGCTGAGGATACTCAGAGACTACCATACATAGTATCTATACAAAGAGAAAAAATGGAAAACAAATTTCTTACTTGTTCTTATCTTCCAGTTGGTAGAAAGTTGTCTTCCAGCAACCCAATTTTCTATTTAACTGTAATCAGCATATATATATATTTTTCTCTCTTTTTTTTTATTTCAGCATATTATGGGGGTACAAATGTTAAGGTTACGTATATTGCCCTTCATCCACTCCCTCCTCGAGTCAGAGCTTCAAGCTCTGTCCATCGCTCAGATGGTGCCCATCACAATCATTATGTATGCATATGCCCATCCCCCCTACCTGCCCGACACCCAATAAATGTTATTCCTATATATCCACTTAGGTGTTGATCAGTAATATATGTCATTCGAGAGATAATCTATGCTTAACACACCTATAAATATATACATGTTCTATTTTTTACACAAATAGCATATAATATGATTTCCCATTTTTTTCTTGCTAAACAACTTGTATTGGAGATGGTTCAGTTTCAGAACATAATAAAGTGGTACTTTTTAGTGGCTGTTTATTAGTCTATGAAATGTACCAAAATATATTTAACCAGTCTCCTACCAATGGGTTGTCTCCAGTCTTTTGCTGAAACAATCTTTTGTTTGTGCTTAATGAATATTTTTGTACCTATAATGCTAAGCACATGCTAGAGCATTTCTAAATGACAAATTTGTAGATATAGGATTGTTGGGACAAAGGGACCATTTTTTTTTTTGAGACAGAGTCTCATTCTGTTGCCCGGGCTAGAGTGCCTTGGCATCAGCCTAGCTCACAGCAACCTCAAACTCCTGGGCTCAAGCTATCGTCCTGCTTCAGCCTCCCAAGTAGCTGGGACTACAGGCATGCACCACCATGCCCGGCTAATTTTTTCTATATATTTTTAGTTGGCCAATTAATTTCTTTCTATTTTTAGTAGAGACAGGGTCTTGCTCTTGCTCAGGCTGATCTTGAACTCCTGACCTTGAGTGGTCCTCCCACCTTGGCCTCCCAGAGTGCTAGGATTACAGGCGTGAGCCACTGCACCCGGCCAAGGGACCATACCTTTTAAAATTTGGTGGACACTGATAGATTGCTATCATAAATGTAGCACTAGTTTCATGTCATTGAAGAGGATAAGGACATGTTTATCTCTAACCTCACAAAAACATTATCAAACTTTTGATTTTTGGAATTCTAATTTAATAAAGTAATAAATAAGACAAAAATGGTACTTTATAGTTTTATTTAGAATTTCTTTTATTGTTAGTGAAGTTCAACATTCTAAATGTTTAAGAGCCATTTCTATTGTATTATGAATCATCGGTTCATTTCCTCTGTTTTTTTCTCTTGGTCCATTAGTCTTAGTAGGAACTCATTTTATATTAATGGCTAATGACATATTGCTGCAAATATTTTTTTCTGTTTGTCTTTTGCCATTCAAATTCTACATGTATTTCAATTTGTTAATCTTTTTCTCTTTTGGCTCTTGGATTTTGTGTCATACTTAGAAAGGCCTTTTCCACTCTAAGATTAAGGACAAAACATTTTTTCCTTCGTGTTTGCTGATGTTTCATGGCATTTCCCCCCCTACTTCCCTTAAAATATATTTAAATCATTGCTCCATCTGATATTTACATGGATATAAGGAGTAAGATAGGAATGAAGTAGTGTTTTCTCATATGGCTATCTTATTAATATGGCATTATTTATTGAATAATCTCTCTTTATTTCTGGAATGGAATGACACGTATAATATCACAATTCAAAGACCTCAGTGTATTTGCCTCTATTTATAGATTCTTTCTTTTTTTCTGTTTCATTGAGTGTCCCTTGAATGCTTTAGTACTGTCACACTATTTTAATTGCTTGTTGTCTTTTTTTTTCATGATTTTCCTGTGTATTTTTTGTATGAGAATTATAGAATCAGCTTGCACTCTATCTATAAGGAAAATCTTACTTTATTTCAACTGCTATCACAATAAACATTGAAGGTGAACTGGCATTGTTTCAACACTGAATCTTCCTATCCAATAATAGGATATGTCTTCCTAGCTATTAAGGTCTTATGTTGTGTCTCTCAGTAATGTTTAAAATATTTCATTAGATAGAATTTTAATATTTAGATTAAGTTTATTTCTAGATATTTTATCTTTTTGATGCTATTTTGAGTGTGTGTCTTCCCCTCTAGTATGTCTTCTAACCTGTTTTGTCTATTTTTTGAATTGGTTTTGAACTTTTCGAACTCAATCGCCTTTCTAAATTCTAATATGCTTTGTAGTATGGTTGTTTTCCAGTGGGTTCTTGTAGATTTTCCAGGTTTACAAGCATCTAATCTTCAAAAAATGTAGATGTTACCTCCTCCTTTGTATAGTAATACATTCAATTCTTATTTCTTTCTTTTGTTTAATTGCATTGATTAGTATTATTGAGAACAAAATTAAATAGTGATGATAGTTAACCACCTAGCCTTGTTCTTGACTTAACAGAAATTATCTTACAGCCTTTTTACTCTTCTAGAAAGCAATTCATATGTTTTCATATTTATTTGCACATAATTAAGAAGTCTGTTTTGATTTGTGGTTTTATTCCCATGTTTGTGATTTCTTTCTGTTTTCTGTACTAATTGACTAGCTATTTGCATGTGAAGAACCACCTACTAAAACCAAAAGTTCAGGTTTATTGGAGATAGTAGCTGCTAGGTTTGGCTTTCATAGTCATGATTTTATTTTATTTTTGGCATCTGGAGATTTGTCACACTTTCTTATCAGCTCAGCAATGCACTGAAAAGTGTTCCAGCTGTTTTATCTAGTATTTACAGGTGTTTTATGGTCAATGGCTTTCAGGATATCTAGTCTCCATATGCTAGCAATAGAAGTCACGTTTGTCTTTTCAAAGGTTACCAATATGTGTTTTTCAGGAAGTGCTTTTTATTTTAAGCTTCTTTCACTCCTTTCTATCTTACTGCATTTCTCTCTTCCATCCTTCGTCCTCTTTATTATTATTTTCACCCAATAAATGTTGGCTTATGTTTTGTAAACACAATTTGCTTGTTGAATTGATTGTATTTGAAACATAATTAGAGAAGCTCAGAAAGCACAATGCTTCACTGAGTACGTAATGTGAATAAATGGAAGTTGTCTTTCGCAAGAATCCACAAGAAATTGTCAGTGACAACATCAAATTCTAGGGAGCTGTAGGGCAAGGGATGTGGATGCCTCGTTCACTGCTGAATCCATCCAACTCTGTGTGACCTCGGGCAAGTTGCTTACTCTCTCTGAGCCTCAGTTTCCTCTCGTAAAATGGGGATAAAGATGAAAAGTAACTCATAGAGTTAATTTCATGTCAAGATTGTTTCATATAAAACACACAAAACAGTCTTATCTTAGTAAGCTTTCAATAAATGATAGTTTTAATAACATCCTAATTGTCTAGCGAATGTGTGGCACATGGTAGTTACTAAACATATTTAGAAATTGAATGTCAAATGATTGAGTTTAACATCATGTACACAATTATTTTTAATTAGTGATCTGTTATCATTATGCTGATACTCTGATTGTCCCTCTCACTGCATGTTACACCCTTTTTATCCTTGTATTCCAGGAGCACATACCTCTGGACTTGTATTATTATTATTATTATTTTTGGTAAGAAAAATGAAACCTCTAATTTGTTCAAGCCACTGTTTGGTGATATTTTCTATTAATGGCAGTTAAACCCAATCCTTACAAGATAGAGAGTTGGGATCAGAAGTGTCTACCCAACCATAACAGATCATTCTTCCCCACTTCCACTCTTCCCCCATCCCAAACAAACCCAAGTTACCAATAATTTATTGTAATTTTCAAAATAACTAGTGGAGTAGAATTAGAATGTTCCTAACGTAAGGAAATGATAAATGTTTGAGGTGAAGGATATCCCAATTACCCTGATTTGATCATTACATGCTATATGCTTAGGTCAAAATATTATTCATACCCCATAAATGTGTACAACTATTTTGTGTTCATTCATTTTTGTGTATTATTTTATTCTATTCATATTCTAAAGTAACAAGAATCATGTATTTCTTCAAACATATAAATGCACTGTTCTTTTTCACATATACTTAAGTGTGATTGGCCCAAGATTCACCAAAACACAGTATTTGCCAACAGGTGAATGAATGTTCTGCTGGGGCTCAGAAAATGTCACCCCAAAGTGTGGCATTTTGGCATGCTGAGCACTTTGAATTGAAGAAAATTGGAAGGCCTTAGAAGCCACCTCAGAATCAAGGTCTCTCTGATCTTCCTTTGTTTCTCTCCGGAGGCACAGGGATTGGCTGTCTCTGAAGTTTTCTAATCTGACTGGGGGAAGTTCTTCAAAAAGAATCACAGTTGCCTTTAATCCCCTATCTGAAATTTGATTAACCAGGGAAGATTAATCACTGAAGAAGAAACTAAAGGTCATTACCATGCCCACCTGGACAGAATTTTCATCTATTTTGAGAGCTGTTACTTGTGAGATTTTATCTGTATAATAAGACAACCTTTGTTCACAGTGCAGTTCTGCCCCTTACCTTCCCATAACTTGCCAACACCTCCCTGGAACCCAGAGGAACTTTACCCCAGGCTATTGTCTGGTCCTCAGGCCCCAGCATCTCCCCTAAAAATCATTTACTCTTCCTCTAAAATTACCTACATCCCCCACTTCCCTATCCTCTGTGAGGAAGTTAAGATTCAATCATCCGACCCTTCTTTGAGTTTCATACTTTGTGTGACTCCCATGAGCATGCATGTTAATAAATTTGCATGCCTTTTCTCCTTTAAGCTGTATTTTGTCAGTTCATTTCAGCAGACTCAATTACTGAGCCTTGAGAAAAGAAAGCTTAAACTTTCCTACAGTTCTTTTAACAGAGAGGCAAAGATACTTTATACTTTCAATATAGGATCTTGAAGTCCATGGCAAGACAACCTAAAAATCTGGCTTTATGGAGGGAGAAAAGAGTTTTCAAAATTCAAGGACTTTCTTTTACATATCAAAAGTGAAGTTTAGCAGTCTGCATCAAAGAGTTTTACTACATACCACACAGAGAGGGAGAAATCTGAATATGAAATAGGGAAAGTTCCTGCCCAGGGAGGGAACAAAGGGAGAGCTGGAGAGAGAGGGAGGAGGCAAGAGAAATAGGGTCAGGGGTTGGGGAGAGGCTAAGGTGAGGTTACTGTACTTGAATTCTCTCTACCTCCCCTTTCCCAAAGTCCTTCTGTTTTTGGCCCAAAGTCCATTAGTGTTGTGGTGGAGTGAGAAACCACAAAATGAAAGAAGTTCTGATAGAAGCCCCAAAATGCTTGAGATCTCTCTCTTCCCCACTGTCATCAGAATGGGGCAGGCTCAGGAGAATAGCTAGTGGGCTTTGGAAAGGAAGACGGGCAGAAGCTCCCAGGGTGAGGTGGTTTTAGGGTGCTCACTGCACATCTGTTAAGGGTCAGTCTAACTACTACCACTCTTACTATTACCATGCCCACCTGGACAGAATTTTCATTTATTTTGAGAGCTGTTACTTGTGAGATTTTATCTGTATAATAAGACAACCTTTGTTCACAGTGCAGTTCCTCCCCTCACCTTCCCATAACTTGCCAACACCTCCCTGGAACCCAGAGGAGTATTTCTAACCCAAACTGGGATGGAAAGGAATTTGTGGCCAGAGTTTAGAAAAACCCAAGTCCCCATTTATTACTTTAGATTCCTAGAAGTGGAATTTCTGGGTCAAAAGATGAATATTTTAAGAGCATTTGATGTATGTTGTCAAATTGCTTTTCAAAAAAGCCATTCCAGTCGTGTTTGAGATTATACTTCACTCTATCTTTACAGGTATTAGGCATCATTTTTGGAAGTCTTTGCCAATTTGATAGGTATTGTTTTAATTTGTAATTTTATAACTGCTAAAGTTGAATAGTTTTTCTGTTTCTCTAGATATTTGTGTTTCCTCTTTTATGAAGTTTATTTCCTTTTTCTTTTTAGAGATAGGGTCTTGTTCTATTGCTCAGGCTGAAGTGCAGTGGTGCAATCATAGCTCACTGTAACCTCAAATTCAAGTGATCCTCCAATGTCAGCCTCCCAAGCAGCTGTAGCTGTGACTATTAGATGTGTATCACTATGCCCTGCTGATTTTTTAGTCAATTTTTGGAGAGATGAGGTCTCACTATATTGCTCAGGCTCGTCTTTAACTCCTGGCCTCAAGTGATCCTCCCACCTTGGCCTCCCAAAGTACTGAGACTACTGGTGTAAGCCACTGCACCTGGCTGAAGTTTCTTTTCTTAACCACTGCTGCTCAATTATTTTCTATTGAAGAATTTGTGTTTTTCTTATTAAGTTATACAAATATTTACTGTTTATATGTATATTAATGCTTTGTCTGCAATACTTATTACAAGTAACTTTGTACTATTTTTCTTTTGTCTTTTTTATGCACTTTTTGATATCTAGCATTTATACATTTTTACGTTTTCTTTTGAGAAACTTATGTTTAGGATGTGTATAGATGTTCCATGTGAAAAAGATTTTGTAGTAAAGAAAAAATGTATAAGAGCTTACTGAAAAAGTTGTGTTCTTTAAGTAATATTTCTAACATCTTTCAATACGCTGTATGGTATAACTTGTAGCATTTTCCACCCTTATTTGACCACCAAACCTTTTTATGAATTTATTTATTTTGCTCCTATCCTGTAGAATTGATTAATAAGTGTTTCTCAGAATACTCTTGAGCAAATCTAGGATGGTGATTTTCTAGTTTTGTGCCAAAGTGCTGTAAAATAATCCATTCCAATGAACAAGATGTTCTTTAGACTATAGAAGACGGGGTTGCATAATAACAGATTTATGTATAAGTGTGATAGGGAGATATTTCTAAAAAACAGTACTTTGTGAGAAAGACAGTCACTGAAATTAACTGTGGAATAACTAACCAGCTTGATGCTTAGATAATAAGGCAAATAAAGCCAACTTTTTTGAACTTGCCTTAATCTCCCTACAAACCTCAAGGCTCAAACCACCATCTCCCACTAAGTGTGGAAGTTTTAATTGGCACACTGGAGAGAAACTGAAAGCTTGTTTTCATTCTAAATGCATGCCTTGTAAAGGAGAAATTTCAGAAATTTGAATATAGCAGGAGAAGAACCGTCAGGTGGAACAAAGTATAAATAAATCAGAATATATTATCCTTCATTGCACAGCCTAGATATTTTATTTTTGACTCTTTATAGGCATCAAAGAATAATAAAACTGCTATTTATTAGAGATCATGTTATGCTGCAACCTGAGGCCTGGTTACTGTTTTCCAAGTTTTGAGATTCTTTTATGAATCTGAGAAACAGCTCCTATTTTCACATGGTGCCATGCCTGTGAATAACTGTTGGAAGCCTTAGATAACACATAAGTAGATATTGTTCTCTGTAAACATACTTTATTATTGCAGTTTACTTGTTAATGATTTCCAAGAGCTGATGTTGAAAAGTCCCCAAAATGTTTTGGTCGGAGTCTCCATGTGCTAATCTGAGATAGTGTGGACCATGGTCCTGATAGTAATATCCCCTTTTCCCTTATGTTTTTTTCCTTCATTTTCTTTTTAAGCAAAAAAATCCTTCACTTTGAAATGGGCTTGTGTCTCTTTAGGCAGAAACCATTAAATTTTCTCTTTTATGAAACAGGCCTCAGGGATGCAAGAGCTGCAGATCTTCTGTGACACTATCCTCCATACATTTTTCATTTATGTACGTACCTTAGAGAGGTAACAGTCTCTATCCTAGGAGTTTCTGCAAGATATTTTTTCAATTTTCACATTTGCTTACAAGTAGGCAAAACAAAAGGACATTTGTTTCCTTAAGACCTAATTTTTGTGCCATTAGGAACATTAACTGAGGGGTTACTATATGTCAGAATTTAAAATAAAAATCAAATCATCCTAACAATCCCTTTTTACACATGAGAAAACAGAAGAGCCAGGTTGTCACCCGGGCGGTGGCCTTCAGATCCTGGGTTCCTCGCTCTAGCCTGGGCAACAAAGCGAGACTCTGTTTCAAAAAAAATAAAAATAAAAAAATAAAAAATGAAAAAAAAAATAACCGTCTTGGAAGGGCTGGTGCAAGGAAGGGGTACAGAGCTGAAGTGTAGTGACTTTGTCGTCAATCCACCCCTGTTCTTGACATATATTTAAACAAAACAGTATTTGAGTGACCTTTTCATTTAGCAAATATATTGTGACTTGTTTGTGCTAAAAAAATACTTTCCTACAATATGATATTTAATAGATGCTCACTATCATTCATATAAAAAATGCACCATAATTTTCCTAACTCATCTTTTATTGCTCGACATTTTAGTGGTTTTCTAATTTTTTTTAATATAAATAAGTTTGCATCTAACATTCTCATGCACATGTCTGATGCCATCTTTCAGGTTAACTTTTTCTTTTTTTTTGAGACAGAGTGTCGCTTTTTTGCCCAGGCTAGAGTGAGTGCCGTGGCATCAGCCTAGCTCACAGCAACCTCAAACTCCTGGGCTCAAGCTATCCTCCTGCCTCAGCCTCCCGAGTAGCTGGGACTATAGGCATGCGTCACGATGCCTGGCTAATTTTTGTCTCTCTATATATTAGTTGGTCAATTAATTTATTTCTATTTATAGTAGAGATGGGGTCTTGCTCTTGCTCAGGCTGGTTTCGAACTCCTGACCTCAAGCAATCCTCCCGCCGCGGCCTCCAGAGAGCTAGGATTACAGGTGTGAGCCACCGCGCCTGGCCCAGGTTAACTTTTTCTTAAGATAAATTTCTAGAAGTGTTAGGTGAAAGGTAGAATTTTTTTCAAGGCTTTGAGATCTACCTTAAGGTTTGATACATTTCAGA
Source organism: Mirza zaza (assembly GCA_008750895.1). Classification (NCBI taxonomy): domain Eukaryota; kingdom Metazoa; phylum Chordata; class Mammalia; order Primates; family Cheirogaleidae; genus Mirza; species Mirza zaza. The sequence goes on along the minus strand of VSMD01077183.1, from coordinate 5,447 downwards.
CATTTCAGAGCTATTCTACAGAAATATTATAATAATGTATCCTTACAGTAACAGTGCAGGATTCTTGCATTTCTTGAGTGGAAAGCATTATATGATAAATTAAGAGTATTACTCAGCACCCCTGGGAGAGCTACTAAGGAACTGCAGACTGTTTTGAGAGAGACATATACGTGGCATGTCTGACACATTTGTCAGAATAAGGCCATGTAGCAGCAGTCTGTGTAAACAGCTTTCCGAAAGCTTTTTACCGACATCAAAAGCCTGACCTGTCATTGAATTTTGCTATTTAGTCAGTGTATATGATGTATGATCAGATCTAAAGGATCAGATTCAGGAAGGTTTGAGTGTCTTTTGGGAAATTGGTAGGATGTGGGGAAATATGCAAGCCTGCTTCAAATTCAGTATTGGCAACACAGTATCAATGTCCTTTGATTTAAAGGGATGGACACAGCCAGTATTTTCCAGTCAGGCAAGAATGTATTATTATGGTTTTATGCCAGTAAATTTGATGGCAGGATTAGTTTCTATCCTATTGTATTTACTATGAAATATTAAGAAGCAAGGGCAGATAGCATAATAAAAACTATAGAATATGATTAGTGAAGGTCAGGAAAGATGAAAAACAAAACAGCTGGTACATATTGCTAAGTAATTAAGCCAATCAAGTGTTTAATGACTAGAATTTCTACATGTTACAAGGAAGAGATTTAGTTTATAAAAATTCTAATTGTTTTGACTATTTAAAATCTCCTATGAAGCCTGCAATTTCAAGTTCATTAAAATCTTACTGTCTAGGGCAGATGCTACACTTTGACATGCTAAGTCAAAAATATGTACTCGAAATTTTCATTTCAGAGTCCTTGAAAACAGTAATGATTCCTTTTAGTAACCGGCTCATTGGTTCGTGTCTTTTCTAGGAAATGCAAAGTGAAAAACTGTAAACACAATGTACCAGCCTAAGATAGATGCTATGAAACTGAACTAGAAGAAAGAAAAGGCATGTTTACACAGCACAGAGCACTTGTTACATTTTGGGTTTTATAGCATCGGGGATACACAGTACATTGTTACAATATAACCAGGCCAACATATCTCTGGCCTATTTCCCTGGGTGAGTCTGTCTTCTCCATTGCTCATATCTCCTTCCAAATGTAACCTATTGTGTTTGCTTTGTTGGTGTTCAAGTCAAGTGAGGAGCCCTAACTGGGATGGAATCTTTCTGAGTTTTTGTCCCTACGTATCAGTTTAGTAGTAGGCTATCTGATAGTAAGCACCAGAATTGGCACTGGAGATTTAACTTCTTTTCTTCACACCGAATATGTATCATCTCATGCATAATGTGCTGAGTTCATCCAACATTCTGATTCAGTGATATTTTGGGGGTACATACTGGGTGCTTTAGGATCTGCAAAGGAAAATATTCAAACTACTTCTATTATAAAATGAGAAGAAAAGTCCACAAGTAACTATTAATATAATGCAGAATGCTATGACCAATGTAAGAGAAGAAACATGAAGTACTCTACAAAATTTGAAGGAAGAGCGATTACATTTTTTTGGGAAGATCTGAAAGACATTACGTAGGAGGTGGCATCTGAGATGTGCCTTAACAGACAGACAGAGTTCTGACAGGTGTAGATGTAACCTTATAGACGGAGAGAACAAGTTGAGCAAAGGCACATTGACGTAAAAACAACATGTTTGGAGAACAGAAAGTCATAAAGTTCTATAAAAATACAGAAAAGTAGTGAGTATAACGCCAGAAGATTCATCTGTGATGAGACGATGCCACTTCACTCAGTAGGGAATGCAATGCTGGTAGAGGTGAGGAATGGTAGGAGATGGTTAGTAAGATTTTGAGCCATTAAATGACATGATCCGAGTCTAAATGTATAATAGCTGGAACACTCTGACTTGAATGTCTTTCAGTACTTAGACTAGAGAGAGGCTGAATGGACGAGGGAAAGACAAGAACTGAGGCTACAGCCATAATCCAGGAGACGACCAGAAGACATGAGGGTGGGTGTAGCAATGTGTATCCATTCGAGATCCTAGTTGTGAGCAACAGAAGCATTTCTGGCTAATCTTGGCTTCAGCCAAGAAATATATTGGCAAGATTTATGGGATTGCTGGGGAAATAAGTACAGAAAACAAATTGCAGGGGAGGGAAGGGAGCTGGAACTATAGCCAAGGCGAACCGACATGAGAAGTCTCATTAGAGTCCTATCGTTGGCTTTTGTTGGTGGACGTAAAGTTGACCTATTGATTTTGCTGTGGTGTATACTTTCTAAACTGTCCCTACATCTTTGTGTCACTTCCTGAAATTTTAAAGACCCAGGTAGGAGAATCCAACTGGCTGAGTTTAGTTGCCAGGTGCCAGAGGTCTGGAAGACAGAGGCTCCTCCACTTTGGCTTCCAGATTGGGGGGTGAGGCACCCCACCTGCTCATACTGCACACCATGAAGAAGGGGGTTTGGTTGCTGGGAGTTTGAAAAGAAAAAGGGTCAATGTTCACTGGACTCTATGTCTCTGGCTACTTAAGAGACACATCCTTTCTTTCCTCCTGTGCTGAAAAAGGAAAAAAAAAAAGAGGAATATTGTTCAAACAGCTAAAAAGGTATTCATTTCCTCTTTAGTGAGAAATAACCCAAAGCCTTGTCGCATGTTGAATCTGGTTCAGTATTCCTGAGAAATGCCCATTTTTCTTCTAGGTGTTCCCTTATTCCATCCCAATATTCTTCCATCTCTGAACTAGTTTTTAAGCTGACCATCATCAATAAAATTTATATATAATGATACGAGAAGAGAAGAAGAAAAGAAAGGATAGTTTGAGCAGCTACTTGAGAGGCTGTATTTAGAATTTATGACTCACCTGCTTCACAACTCTTTTGACAATTCCTTGCCTCCAGTGCTTGGGGGTCAGGGTGAATCCCATCTTATTTGTTTTTTCACTGTTATATTCTAAATGCCTATTACAGTGCCTGACACAGAGTAGGTTAATTAATGAACTTTTCCACTTTTCCATGTCCATGCCCATACAAAGGGAATTCCACAAGTGACGATCTGGCTTCCATTCATTCTCTTTCTCAGGAAGTAGTTGCCTGCCTATTCCTTTTGCTAGTCAAATTAATCACCAGTACTGTAGCACCATTCCCTTCTTACCCACTGGCATGAGATGCCTGAGACTGCCAGATTCTGATTCAGTGGAACCATGGTTACATTCTACAGATGTGTTCCATTTCAGAGCATTTCCAGCGTCTTCACAGTAGCAGTCCAACTTTGCAAATGTGAAGTCCTTTTGGGCACTGTCACTAAGTCTCTGATTGGTGAATCCACCACTATATAGTATCTGCTGCATCTGGATGCTGTGGGAATTCCATGACCACCAGCTTCTTGCTTGTGCTATACAATGGCATTCTTGTCCAGAAGGAACATAGTTGATTATACTTGAAAAAGAGCCGGCAGGGCAGTAGGAGTAGGTGGGCTGGGAGGTTTGAGCGACCTGCTCAAGCAGCTTCTTGTGTCTTCAGGATTTGCTTTGGCCCAGTTCCCTGTGTATCTTTTATACCTGAAGATGGTTGTACCAGGATTTGTGGCTGGGTGGATCAGAGACCACCAGGTCATACTGTGTTTCCCCGAAAATAAGACCTACCCACAAAATAAGCCCTAGCAGGATTTCTAAGCATGTGCGCAATAGAAGCCCTACCCCAAAAATAAGACCTAATGGTGGGCGTGGCTATGCAGCGCATCTGCACAACCCATGCATATTGTCATGGAGCGGTAAAGAACACGAGCAGCCCTTCTCATCTGCCCCATTGTGACAGCTACTATCTAAGAAGTGACTGGAAAGGTGCTGGCAATACCACCAACAAGGTTGGGTCCCCCTGTCAGGTCCGGGCCATCCTGTGCGGGCTGCAAGCTAAGGCTTTGAGGGGAAAGTCTCCTCAGTGAAGTGAGGAGCAGGACACTCCGTTCTAGGTATTGTGTGTCCCCAGGGGGAAGAAGGAAAGCTGTGGCTGCCATTTTACTCAGCACTGTGGGCCTCTCTCACCTCCCACAAGCACCAGGGGCTAGGGGGAAAGCTTCAGCACGCAGTCTCCTACTAAGCCCAGAGAGATCATTTCTGCTTCACTGTGCAGACTGGACCCAGTGCTCACTTGATCTCTGATAAATAAGCCAGCCCTGCTCATTTAATGAGAGCTCTATTGCTCGACGTGAGAGATTGGGGGCAATGGTTCTAAAGGAAATAGAGTCACAAGAAATTCAGGATGGAATTTGGGGTTTGGAGAGTTATGATGATGTTCCAGAAGAAGACAACTTAACTATATTTGAATAAATGTAGATTATTGTACCATACTTAAAAAAAATAACACATCCCCTGAAAATAAGCCCTAGGGTGTCTTCTTGAGGAAAAATAAATATGAGACCCTGTCTTATTTTCGGGGAAACACGGTATATACAGCACAGGTCCCATGGTCACTTGAGTCCTATAGTAAGTCAGTCATTATGAACATGGGCTCAATAGCAAGCCATGAGCTTCTAAAGAGGGCTTTCCTTTAGAGTCCATGGGGCCTCGTCTGTGATTCCCCTAGAGGGGTTTGTTATAGTCTCTATGCAATATTCTCATCTAGTTGAGACCCTTTGACTTCCATTCATCTTTGGGTGATAATATTGATGGCAGAACTCCAGACTCTACTGGTGGGCTCTCTGGTCTACCCACCAGAGAACATTATTTTGCTGTTGGCCTCACTCAAGGTCAGCAGCTATCAGGTCACTTGGCAAATGTGCCAGAGCATCACCGCAGATCTGGCTTATTTTGCCTCCCACATTCAAAGAAACTCAGAGTGTATTGTGCCTCTTTTCTTATTGGTGGAGTGGGGAATTTGTTCTCTACTTTACAGGGAATATCCAATGCACTGAAACCACTGAACCCTGCCTTTTCTTCTTCATGGAGTTATCTGGCTTATTTATTCTCATAGGATCTATTCTCAGCTCTCGAGCATGCATATCTCTTTCTAAAGCACCTGCTACTTCCTGCTCTCCATGTCCTGCTAACATGAGATGATGGCATTAAAGTAGTGAGCCATCATGATGGTAAGGTAGTCAATTCTTGTATATGCAATCGTGAGTTCGCATATACAGAGTTGAGTTGGTCTAACTATCAAACTCTGTGGTGAAAACATTAAAGTGACTGCTGCTTTGACAAGTGACAGAAATTAACTTCTGGCATTATCTATATATTGGGAGACAATAGAAATGCTTGCCAGGTTAAGAGCTGAATTCCAGGTGCCAGACCTACATTGCTTTGCTCCTACAAGGAGACAGACTTCTAAAACAGGTGCTTCTCGCACATGATTCAGCTTCTCCAAATCCGCTTTTGTTTCTAAGACGTATCTATCTTCTGCACTGGCCAAACTGAAAGAGTTAGATGGAGATGTGTATGGTGA
>VSMD01077176.1:0-13776 GCA_008750895.1 Mirza zaza | reverse complement strand
GAGGCTGACGCCACGGCACTCTAGCCGGGGCAACAGAGTGAGACCCCGTCTCCAAACAGAAAGCAAGTGCTTGGTGCGGGGAGGACGCGCCTGGCCTCCTGTGGTCTTGCGGGGCAGGCAGCCGTGCTGGGGCCGCCCTGCGAGGCTGAGGCTGGGGCGGGCGGGCTGGCCTCGCTGGCTGTCGCTGACGCCCCCTGTCTCCGCAGCATGCGGGTCCTCGCCCGGCCCACGCACTGGCTGCTGCTGCTGGCCTCCGCGCTGCTGCTGAGCTGCGAGCTGGCGTCCGCCTCGAACCCGCGCCCGCGGGGCCATGCAGGTGAGCAGCCTCCTCGGGACCCGCGCCTGGAGCCCGCCCCGCCGGCCTGCAGTGTAGACGCGGGCTCCAACGCGGTGGGATGGGCTGGTGCTTAGGGGCGGTGCCCGAGAGTGAGTGCCGTGGTGTCAGCCTCGCTCACAGCAACCTCCAACTCCTGGGCTCAAGCGATCCTCCTGCCTCAGCCTCCCGAGTAGCTGGGACCACAGGCATGCGCCACCATGCCCGGCTCATTTTTTCTATATATATTAGCTGGCCAATTAATTTCTTCCTATTTATAGTAGAGACGGGGGCTCGCTCTTGCTCAGGCTGGTCTCGAACTCCTGACCTCGAGCAATCTGCCTGCCTCGGCCTCCCAGAGTGCTGGGATGACAGGCTTGAGCCACCGCGCCCGGCCCTTCTTTTTTATTTATTTCAAGGAAACGAGAGAATGCAAACATTTTGGTCGCACTTTGTCCCTTTGCGTCTCCCTAGCAAGGGTCAGAGGCATGCCCTTCCCCTCCACAGTGCTCCCCACATGCCTCAGATGTGGGTCTACACCCCAGCCCCGAATCCCTGGAGAACACCACCACCCTTTGAGCACCACAGAACTGTCGATCAGTCGGTGCCAATTTGATGGCGAGAGCACAGGTGGAGCCCATTCCTCCCATCTGGTGTCACCTCACTTCGGACAGTGGGCTCAAGCTCAGTCCGGGATAATGTGAGCCGTGCCAGCTCGCTGCCGTTTCTTAGAATCGAGTGATATTCCATTGTAAACACAAACCAAATTTTAACGATCCACTATGGATCGGCGGGCACTTGGGTTGTTTCCACGTCCTTGCAGTGGTGAACTGCGCCGCCACGAACATTGAGGTGCAGGTGTCTTTATTCTAGAATGTCTTTTGCTCATTTGGGCAGATGCCGGATACCCCGGCCACCTTTGAAAGAAATTTCCCAGGCTTTTGAAAACTTTTCTTTTCCCACGTGCGCTTCTATTTTTATGGTGCTTTTTCTAAAAGAACCCCAGATAAGCAGCTGCCCTTTGCATATCTGTGTGTGTGTGTGTGTGTGTGTGTGTGTGTGTGTGTATCTGTCTATTCACTCTTCTGTAGGGGGTAGAACATCTTTTTTAATAATCTTTTGCTAGGCCGGGCGCGGTGGCTCACGCCTGTCATCCTAGCACTCTGGGAGGCCGAGGCGGGAGGATCGCTCGAGGTCAGGAGTTCAAAACCAGCTTGAGCAAGAGCGAGACCCCGTCCGTCTCTACTAAAAATAGAAAGAAATTAGCCGGACAACTAAAAATGCATAGAAAAAATGAGCCGGGCACAGTGGCGCGTGCCTGTAGTCCCAGCTACTCTGGAGGAGGCTGAGGCAGGAGGATCGCTTGAGGCCAGGAGTCTGAGGTTGCTGTGAGCGAGGCTGACGCCACTGCACTCTGGCCCAGGCGACAGAGGGAGACTCTGTCTCAAACAAACAAACAAACAAATCTTCTGTTAACACATACAGGGCTATAGTTAAGGGAACTTTCAGACAACTTAAGACCCTTGAGATTCGTGGATGAAAGACGCCGAATGATTTTTTTAAAAAAGCAGAAAGAAAGAAAATAGAAAAAAAAAAAAAAAAACAAACTGTGGTGCCTTTTTCACGGGACCTAAGACGGCATGTGCCTAACGTTTTAGAGGGAGTCATTCTGGCAATTTCCGGTGAAACCCATGCATATGCGTTGCTGATTTTTACAGGCAAGATTAAAACCATCCACCGAGGAGCAGCTTATTTGTACGTCTGCGTGTGCGTGTTTGTGTTTCTTGTCCCTCTTCTTTATTAGGGCTACGTCTACGTTTAAATAAGTGACACAGACTTGGACGCTCCCCAGCCAATTGTGTTTTCCTGAATAATTCATATTTGGCGGTGGACTTGTTGCAAAAATAATCAATTTATCATCATTAATAAATCAATAATTTATTAATAATAAATTAATAAATCAACAAATATTAATAAAATAATTAATAAAATCAATAAATTTAATAAATTAATATATTTATAATTTTATTTATAATAAAATCAATAAATTAATAAAAATTAATGAAATAATAAATTAATAATTATTAATAAGAAATTATTGTTTATTGCTGTAAATTATTTATTGTTGTAAATCTTTATTTATTTATTTATGTCTCAGCTGTGATGATCGGAGGCACGGAGGTGCCAGAAACAAATGTTTTGGCTCCGTGGGGAAAGGGCGAGGCTCGAACCCTGGTTCACGCAGGTGTGAGAGTCACGAAGTTTCCCTCCAAAAGCGTGTGGAGGTTCGTGAGCCGCCCCGGCCCGGCTGTGTCACCCGTTCTACTCGTGACGCCGCTGTCCCGAGGCTGGCCGGACATTTAGGCTGAGGCTAATTTTAAGAATCTGTCACAACTCAAGTTTCCCTCCTGGAGCGACGGTTCGAAGAAGGCGAGAAGAAACGATGATCGAGGTCTCAGCACACGGGGGTGAAGCCGATGGCCCCTGGCTGCTGCGGCCTTCTCGGTGGCGCTGTGGCATTTCGTCCTCGGTTTGGCGCCGGGCTGCCGGGGAACCCGACGACCAGAGCCGGCCGGCCGGGGCTGGGCACCGAGGTGCCGAGGAGCTGGGCTCAGATCTGGACCCCCGTGGGCGGGTCACGGGAGGCCGTGCAGGTGCACGTCGCAGAGGGTTAGCCGAGTGGCCGGAAAGGCCCCCGGCACCGTCCCAAAGGCACTGTGGTGAGCGCTGGCCGATTACAGCAAAGGCAGCACCAGGAAACCCTTGTTAGAAGTCTGTCGCATGCTTTTTGTGGCTCAGATGAGGAGAGTGGCTTGTCGTATATAAACAAGGAGGTTGTTGTCATCGCCCTCTTTCCACCCACCTGTCTAAGGTAGACACTGAACATATACAGAAAAAATTAGCCGGGCCTGGTGGCGCATGCCTGTCGTCCCAGCTCCTCGGGAGGCCGAGGCAGGAGGATCGCTCGAGCCCAGGAGACTGAGGTTGCTGTGAGCGAGGCTGACGCCACGGCACTCACTCTAGCCCGGGCAGCAGAGTGAGACCCTGTCTCCAAAAAAAAAATCTTCTGGCCCAGGCAGGAAGATGGGAGTCTACCCGCAATTTGGGGAGTTGGGTGTTAGTTATAGATGAAAGATTCAATTTTATAGTTCAAGCATTAAAAGAAAAAAAAAAAAAAGTCCCATCTAGTTGTCACAGGACAGGTAGTAGGAGTCTTTCTGGAAGGCACATGGCGTTGATGAAATGCCACAAGCGTCCAGAGGTGGCATTTTTTTTAAGAAATTATAAAACACAGAAGACCGCTTTTTGTCGGTTTTGAAATTCTGTTTGCTGCGATGACGAGCGGGGACTGGCACATGGGACTTGTGTGGTTTGAAAGTCACAGAGAAGGTGGACGGGCCAGGTTCGTTCGTTCTTTTAAAAGGAAGCCAGGCTTTACTCTGTCACTTCTTCCGCTAGCAATTAATTTGTCCTTTTGGTCGTCTTTTTTTTTTTTTTTTCTTTTTTTGCCTGTGAGTATTAATAGCATCACTTCCCCACGAGAGGGCAGCCCAGGTAGCGCGGTGGATAGATGCTGGCTGGAAGTCCCGTGGAATTAATCGTTCAGGGATCTTTCTGGAAGTTTCATCTGATGCGGACATGATTGGGATTGGGACACAGAGAAACTACAGCCTTTCCTTGGGAATATTTGGACACTTAAAAAATTTTAAGTTTTCCTCTTTAACTGTAGAATCATAGCTACTTTAAAAAATTAATTATTCATCAGAGACAGGGTCTCTCTCTGTCACCCAGACGGGAGAGCAGTGGCACGGTCCTCGCTCGCAGCAGCCTCCAACTGCTGGGCTCAAGCGATCCTCCTGCCTCAGCCTCCTCCCGAGTAGCTGGGACTACTGACCCGCCGCCACACCTGTGAGGGTGTGTTTTGATGCCTAGTGCTGTTTTCAACTTTGGATAAGTTCTTTGAAGAGTGAGCACCGCATCCGAGTGTGGCCTCAAGTTTCTGCCTGCTGTGAACACCTGCAGACACCTCTGGATTGACTCTTTTAGCCTTAATTTTCTATCTGAGACCTGTCTGTTGCTTTAAAAAAAAAAAAAAAAAATTAACGATGGAGTGGGCGCCACAAATTCCACTATAGGGCTTTCTTTGTGAGGCCTCAGTGTGATGCATTGTTTGCGGAGATGGCAAAGCTTGCGTGGACAAGATGCTGTTTGCACCCCGTAGGCTGAAATTGTGTGGACGCAGGTGCTTTTGCGAAACGGTTTGCCTGCGTTGCCCAAGTTCTGACGCTAGGGGACAGGCGAGGCTTAGCGTAGCTAAATAGAGCCATGCAATAATAAGTTTGAATGTTCTAGAGCCACATTACAAAGGTAAAAAAAAAAAAAGCCACCGCTGAAATTAATTTTACTAATATGTTTTTATTTAACCCACTATAGTCAAAGTGTTATCGCCTCGCTATTTTGCCCTAGGCATATTTCGGTAGCCACGTGTGGCCTGATCCTACTGGAGTAAATTAGACGTTGCTTCCTTAAAGATTAGAATTATGAGTTGTTTGTGTTTTCATGGGTCAGTTATAGGACACACTGTTTATTTTATTTTATTTTATTTCAGCATATTATGGGGGTACAAATGCTTGGGGGGTTTACGTGTGTTGCCTTTCCTCTGCTCCCCCCATCCCCTGAGTCAGAGCCTCAAGTGTGTCCATCCCCCAGACGGTGCACATCTCACTCATCATGTATGTATATACCCGTCCCCTTGCCCTACTCCCACCTGCCCGACGCCCAATAAATGTCATTCCTATGTGTCCACTTAGGTGCTGATCAGTTAATACCAATTTGCTGGTGGGTCCACGTGGTGCTGGTTTTTCCATTCTTGGGGTACTTCACTTAGTAGAATGGGCTCCAGCTCCATCCAGGAAAACACAAGAGGCGCTCGATCACCGTTGTTTTTTGTGGCCGAATAGTGCTCCATGGTGTCCACGTGCCACATTTTGTGAATCCACTCGTGTGTCGGCGGGCACTCGGGTTGTCCCCACAGCTTTGCAATTGAGGGCACACTGTTTTTCGCTCTCTCTATTTGACTTGATTTATTTTGTGTTTTGTTTTCTTTCTCCTCTTCTTCTTCCTCCTCTTCTCCCCTTCTCCTCCCCCTCCTCCTCCGGGGTTTGCAACCTCAAGTCATCAAGAGTAGAAAGACAGCCCCATTTCCCGGTGACCTGCCGCCTCTGTGAGCATTCTCTGCAAGAGCCTGTTTCTAGGAGATGGAAGCAGCGAAAATAATTAGAAATTGACCGTGTGTGTGTGCGTGTGATGGTGCCGTTAAGTCTTAATGTTCCCCACCAGAGAGCTGCTTATTTTGACCGATCGTGGGCACTTTCCCACTGGAATGGAACCCCATGGAAGTTTCTCCCGTCATTTTCCCTGCCTTCCTCCTGCCCTATTCCCAACGACGGCTGCTTCGTTCAACGTGTAGGTGTGTTGCTCGTAATGACATGCTCGGATTTTATGAAGCAGGAAAAGAGAGGATTATGCAGTGGCCTACAGAGCCTGTGGTTTTTGTAGGGATGGCAAGGGACATGCTAGCAGTGGTGTTTACTCCGTCCTCTCTTTTGGGGGGAGCTTTTATGCTAAAACAAAGCAAAACGCGAGCTATATTTCACTGGGATCTCTCGAGCTGGGGCTGTCCAACAGCTGTGCAGGTGATCGTCACACCCTGAGGCCCAAGATGAGAGCTGCTGCTCCAGAAGGAACAAAATTGGAAGTTTGACTCTAGCCCTTGCCAAGGTGCGGGTGGATCCGAGGGGTGCTTCGTCTCCACTTCAGCCCTGCAGAGCCCGGTTCGGCCGAGGACCCCCCGCCCGAGAAGGTGACCTCTCTCTCTCCACCTGTTCGGAAGCTCCGTGAAAAGGCTCCCTCCTTTTGCTCCGGCGTGGCCATTCCTGGATGCTAAAAGCCTCTCTCTTTGGGGATTCCACAGACCCGCTCTGCACCCCACATTATTTTTCTCCAGTGCCATCATCTTGAGGGGCTCATCGTGATCCCAGCATTTGATAAGAAGGGGAAGGAGCAGATGACATGAGGCATTAGTTTCCTGCTGCCTCTCATCTCCTTGGCTGCAAGTTTAAGTCCCGGTGGCATCTGCAAGGTCAGCTCGGCGCGATGCCTGACAGATGAGTGTGCCTTGCCTCCTTTTCTGTGGGAAGAGAGGGTTGTCTCCCGGACGGGAGTGAAGACTTTCAGCTCCTTAAATGAGCCTGTGAGCCGTGAGTCTTTGAGGCAGAACAGGCAGCAGTCTTTGAAAAGAGTTCTCAGGGTAGTCAGGACAAAGATTCTCCTTACCCTTGGGAAGAAAGTTCCTTTTCCTTCTTTGGAGCCGGGCACTAGGCTTGTCTAAACAGAGCTGCAATTTGGGGTGTCAAAAGCCATAGGTCAAGATCCCATCTGCGTGTCAGTGCTGTAGAAGGAAATGAGAATCTTTTGTTCCGTGTAAGGAAAATAAAATCGTTTGTCAAATGAAACAGGAGGGGCATAGGCGGAGCAGGAAGGAAAATGAGGTTTTGTGTTTTGCTAGGTGTTGCTTGCATGCTTTAAATATTTTGGCCCAGATGGTGGTCTCAGAATAGCATGCTGCAAATAATCTTATTGAAGGGACATTTCAAAATCCATTGAAAAAGGATTAATTTATTGTGAGATGACTATGCTCGCGACAGTTAAAAGCAGCTCGACTCTTAACGCCGGTGCCGCCAATGCTGATGTTTTAGGGAATGTTTGGACTCGGATACAAACTGTGAAGTCCAGCAGGGCATGAAGGTGGTGGGTTAGTTATCTCACCTGGGCTCTGTTTTCCTGTTTATTACCTGTTCCGGAGAGAGTCACGGGATCCCTGAGCCAGAGAGGGGAAACACTAGTGAAATCTGTTTCAGGGAAAAAAAATATAATATGGGCCCAGAATGAAATAAGTGAATATACCCGCAGTGTTGTTAGCAGCGGGAGATTTCTCTGAGGTTGCGTGGCTGCTGGAAATAAATACTGGAGCTCCAGGGCTGTGGGAGATTTGGACGATTTGAGCGAGGTTGGGCATGAAGGAGTACAAAGGCAGAGATGTGTGTGTCTTCTTCCCCCAAATCAAACACAGTTATAGGCTTTGGAAAGTCTTCTTTGCTTTGGAAAATCTTTTTTTTTAAATTTTGAGACAGAATCTCACTCTGTGGCCCGGGCTAGAGTGCCATGGAGTCAGCCTCACCCACAGCGACCTCAATCTCCCCGGCTCAAGCGATCCTCCTGCCTCAGCCTCCCGAGGAGCTGGGACCATAGGCATGCGCCACTGTGCCCGGCTAATTTTTTCTATGTATTTTTAGTTGGCCAATTAATTTCTTTAATAGAGACGGTGTCTCACTCTTGGCTCAGGCTGGTCTCGAACTCCTGACCTTGAGCGATCCTCCCGCCTCGGCCTCCCAGATAGCTAGGATGACAGGCGTGAGCCACCGCGCCCGGCCTGGAAAGTCTTATTTGTTATTTGGGGAGCATTGGTGAGAGATGGGAGAAGGCCTTTGAAGAGGAGCTTTCAAAGCCTGTCCAGCTCTGAGCTAGAGAAGTGAACGTGAGAGCATGTTGCTAGTTGCTGCCCTGTCCCCAGGTGACCTGCAGCCATTTTACAGGTTTTCAGGTGAGTGTTGCCCATTTTCGAGGACCGTCCTTCCTAACTTGGGGTGTTCTGTGTGTTTGAGCTCTTGCCAGCTAAACATACCCCAGAGGGAATAATGCCCATATTTAAAGGCAGAGAGCAGCAATCCACATTTATCACTTTTCTAGTGAGCGTTGCTTTTCGGATTCCGTCTGGAAACTGGAAGCATCCACAGCATGGCTAGATCAACGTTCTGCCTGCCCAGGCTGTGTGTGTCCGCGTCTGCCTTTTCCCAAAAAAAAAAAAAACAAACAGGACACCGTTTGATCTCCCCAGGTGGGAGCAAGGTTATCAGCCTCTCTCTGCTGCTGTGTGTTGTACTGATCTTGGATTTGTTTTCTAATGAGCCCGGTTTGTGCCTCTTAGGCAAGCGACAGGGCAAGAACCTGGGTTGTCTTTCTGTAAGTCACTGAACCCCGAATTTGAACCCTATTCATGTTAGGATTTGTGATTATCCAGAAATGATAGGGCTGTTTAAGTTATTTTGTAAAAAATTGGCAAGTGCTTTGGGAAGCATGCGTTTAACACGAAACCCAAATGCTTGCGCCTTTGCTCTGAGAAGCCCTTGCTGCGTGCCTCTGGGCACAGCTGTTTCCTCCCTCTGAGCCTCAGTTTCCTTTCCCTTGAAGTGTGAAGTGTTTTTTTTTTTTTTTTTTTTGAGGTTGAATGAGACAGTTCACATACAGGGCTTGGCGTTATGTCCGGAGCCTAACGCATCATTTATTTATTATTGATATCGATTATCAATGCATGATAGTTGTACATGTTTTGGGGGTAGACGTGATATTTCGATACATTCATACAAGGTGTAATGATCAAACCAGGGCAATTGGAAACGTCCATTACTCCAGATATTTACCCCTTCTTTATGTTGGGAACATTTCACTTAAAATTCTTAATTTCTTTAGTTTCCCATTGATAGTTCAGGAGTGTGTTGTTTAATTTCCATGCGTCCGCACAGTGTCCGGAGTTTCTCTGATTGTTGATTTCTCGTTCATTCCATTGTGGTCAGAAAAGATACTTGATATGTTTCTGCTTTTTTTGAATTTGTTAAGACTCGTTTTGTGGACTAATGTATGTTCTATCCCGGAGAATGTTCCATGTGCTGATGAGAAGAATGTGTACTCTGTAATAGGTGGATGAAATGTTCTGCAAGTGTCAGTGGGTTCCATTTGGTCTAGAGTTTGGTTTAACTCTGACATTTCTTCCTTGATATTCTGCCTGGATGATCCGTTTGTTACTGAGAGTGGTGTATGAAGTCCCCTACTATTATTGTGTTCCTGTCTATCTCTCCTTTTAGATCTGTTACTATTTGCTCTATATATTTGGGTGCTCTGGTGTTGGATGCATCTATATTTACAAATTGCTGAATTGACCCCTCTACACAGGGCACTTCTTTGTCTCTTTTTATAATCTTTGACTTAAAGTCTATTTTACTGATATAAATATAACTACTCCTGTTTTTTTGTTTCCATGTGCATGGAATTTTTTTTTTTTTTTCATCCCTTTACTCTCAGTGTATGTGTGTCTTTATAGGTGAAGTGAGTTTCTTATAGGCAGCATAGAGTTGGGTCTTGTTTTATTATTATTTTTTTATTTTTTATCTATACATCAGTTCTATATCTTCTAATTGGAAAATTTAGGCCATTTACATTCCATATGATTATTGACAGGTAAGGACTTAACAACTACCATTTTGTTACTTGTTTTCTGGTTGTTTTGTAATTCCTCTTTTCCTTTGTTTCTTTCTTACTGTCTTCCTTTGTGGTTAAGTGATTTTTTTTTTTTTTTTCTGGTAGTATATTTTACTTTGTTGCTTTTTATTTTTAGTGTATCTATCTATTATAGGTTTTTGCTTTGTGGTTACCATGAGGCTTACAGGAAACTTGGGTAACCGCAAGTTACCCTCCTTGGGAGGAGAATGGCTGCTTCATATGGTAGGTATATGTGATTTTTTTTTTAAGGAACTGTCGAAGCGTTTTCTATAGTGGTTGTACCAACATGCGCCTACCTGCAGTGTATGAGAGTTCTAGTTCCTCCACATTCTTGCCAGGCGTGGTCTGTGTCTTCAATTTTAGCCACTTTGAAAGGTGTGTAGCGATTTCACATTGCAGATTTAATTTTATCCGCCTAATGTCTAGTAATGTGGCACATCTTTTCATTTGCTTATTTATTTGCCATCTATGTGTCTTTTTGGTGAAGCGTCTGTTCAAATTATTTGCCCATTTTTTTTTTTTTTAAGTCCGGTTGTTTGTTCTATAAATACCGGGTTGTGAGAATTCTTTATATGTTCTTGATACAATTCCTTTATCAAATAATCAAATTATAAATATTTCCTCCCAGTTTGTGGCTTATCTTTTCATTCTCTTAATGTCTTTTGAAGAGCAGGGTTTTTTCTTTTTTCTTTTCTTTTCTTTTTTTTTTTTTTTTTTGATGAAGTCCAATTTACCAGTCTTTTATGTTTTGTGCTTTCGGTGTTTTAGAAATAGTTGCCCCTAACCCAAGATTACACAGATTGTTGTCTGTGTTTTCTTTGAGCCGTTTTTTAGTTTTAGGCTTTATATTTATATCTGTAATCCATCTTGAGTTAATTTTTATATATAATACACTTAATGCATTTTTTAGTAGATTAAAAATTGCTCATTATACATTCTTCTCTTGTTACCTAGGTGAAGTTGCTGAGAATACTTGAAAATAATAAAATAATAGACTTTAAAATTTTAAAGTGCCTTGGGCATTTTAATGATTCAGGCTGGTATTCCCACACTAATTCGTCTGAATTAGTAGATTAGAATAAAGGATGCAATCGTTTAAGCTATACAGCTTTTCACATAAGAATATTTTAAACAGCTCATGCCCGTGAAGCTCTGAACAATGATAAGTATGTCAGCCTGGAAGCTACGAGACTGGCTTTTCTTCCAGACTAGTTGTATGGATTATGCCAAACTGCTAGGACAAATTGCATGCTCTCTTGTCCTCAGTTTCTACAGCTGTAAGATGTAGAAGTTAGATGATTTTTAAGTTCACAGCATGTAGATCTTTGGACTACTAGGGGCAGGGCAGATTCCTCAGGGTCCTTATATCCACGTTGGCATGAATAATTGACTAGATTGGATAAAATGTCCCTCATCTGTATGCATCTCACTCTTCCAGCATGTGTTGATGGCATTTTGATGGAAAAAATGCACATTGACTTAAAAGGACTCTTGACTTCCTGCTAATGGTGTGAAATTTAATGCATTTTTGTAAATAAAGAACATGCAAAAAACAGAAGACAATGCAATAGCACCTCTCGTATTTTCCTGGACAGAGCCGGAACCCATTCTACTAAGTGAAGTATCTCAAGAATGGAAAAACAAGCACCACATGGACTCACCAGCAAATTGGTATTAACCGATCAACACCTAAGTGGACACATAGGAATAACATTTATTAGGTGGCGGGCAGGTGGAGGGAGACGGGTATATGCATATATAATGAGTGAGATGTGCACCGTCTGGGGGATGGACACGCTTGAAGCTCTGACTGGGGTGGAGTGGGGAGCAAGGGCAATATACGTAGCCTAAACATTTGTACCCCCATGATATGCTGAAAAAAAAACCCACAATGCTATATCACCTCAACCAAAAAACCCCCAAACAATGCACCTGCTGTCTGATTGGAAACATACTGTCAACTTAATCTTGCTGGTGAAATGTATTCTTACTCATTTTAGCTGGGGCAGCTTCAGCTAGATAATCTTCGGCCGAGGTTCCTCCAAGCTTTGAGATTGAATAAGGCCTCCATGTGACAGATTGTTCAGCAGTTGCGGCCGACGGCAGTTTCAGTAGCGCTGAGGTGCAGGCTTGCTCAGCGGTTCCACTCTGGTCCCAGGCCCTCCACAGCCGGCCTCACCCTGCTCTGTCGGGGTGCTGGTGGCTCAGAAGGTGGCGTTGCTGGTAGATACAGAATGGTGTGCCTCACTCTTGGAAATACGCGTGTAGCCCAGGTCCACCCGAAGCCACAGAGCTGGCATTTCTGTCTCTGACTGTCCTATGTTATGTGCTAACCTGGAAACCCTTAGGAACCTGTCAATAAGCAAGTCATTTAGGGTAAAAAGAAATACCTTTGCAAGGACCACTGTGTGGTCTGTGTGCCGCTAAGTGCCTGTTTGCACTAACGGCAACACATCTACTCGCTCACGCGTGCACACCTCCTGCCATGAGTGGCAGTTACAAATCGCTTGGTTTCTTAACTTGGAGTATTTTAATGCAACCGATTTCCTTTGCAATCCTATGAATATGATTTTATGCATCGGCCATATGTGTTCCGAAAAGAAGTTCATAGGTTTCCACCATGGCATTAAAAAAGTGAAGGATTTCTGTGAGCGTTTGCAGCTATGTCTTTTTTTCTTTTTCTTTTCTTTTCTTTTTTTTTTTAGAGTGCCATGGCGTCAGCCTCGCTCACAGCAAGCTCAAACTCCTGAGCTCAGGCAATCCTCCTGCCTCAGCCTCCCGAGTAGCTGGGACTACAGGCATGTGCCACCATGCCCGGCTAATTTTTTCTATATATTTTTAGCTGTCCAATTAACTTCTTTCTATTTTTGGTAGAGACAGGGTCTCACTCTTGCTCAGGCTGGTCTCGAACTCCTGAGCTCAAACGATCCTCCCGCCTCGGCCTCCCAGAGTGCTGGGAGTACAGGTGTGAGCCACCGCGCCCGGCCTGCAGCTACGTCTTACCTTACCTTAGGAAGTCTCCTAACTTGGTAAGTGTTGCTGGTGGCCCAGGCATCTAGTGACATCATTAGAGAACTGCTTTTCCCCGGGAGGGGATGAGATGGTCACCAAGGAAGCTGTCCTGTCATGACCTCGAGTTTCCCAGCTTGCCCAGGGGGCCTGGGAAAAGGGAGAAGAGGAGGAGAAGTTTGTCAGCGACAGAGAGGTGTGGAACCCATCGCATGATATTGTGATGTAGGGACTTGCAGCTTGCGTGTGCATGATTTGGGACACACACTCTGTGTCTGCCGTGTTTCCCCGAAAATAAGACAGGGTCTTCTATTTATTTTTCCTAAAGAAGACACCCTAGGGCTTATTTTCAGGGCCTGTGTTATTTCTTTTAAGTACGGTACAACCGTCTACGTCGATTCAAATAGAGTGAAGTCGTCTTCTTCTGGAACATCATCCTCACTCTCCAAACCCCGAATCCCATCCTGAATGTCTTGCGACTCTATTTCGTTGGAACCATCAGTCCCAATCTCTCACATTGAGCACTAGAGCTCTCACGGGGCAGATGAGAAGGGCTGCTCGTTTTCTTTCCTGCTGTGCAACGACATGCATGGGTTGTGCAGATGCGCTACGTAGCCACGCCCATCACTAGGGCTTATTTTCATAGCCACGCCCATCACTAGGGCTTATTTTCATAGCCACGCCCAGCACCAGGGCTTATTTTCATAGCCACGCCCATCACTAGGGCTTATTTTCATAGCCACGCCCAGCACTAGGGCTTATTTTCATAGCCACGCCCATCACTAGGGCTTATTTTCATAGCCACGCCCAGCACTAGGGCTTATTTTCATAGCCACGCCCATCACTAGGGCTTATTTTCATAGCCACGCCCAGCACCAGGGCTTATTTTCATAGCCACGCCCATCACTAGGGCTTATTTTCATAGCCACGCCCATCACCAGGGCTTATTTTCATAGCCACGCCCATCACTAGGGCTTATTTTCATAGCCACGCCCATCACTAGGGCTTATTTTCATAGCCACGCCCATCACTAGGGCTTATTTTCATAGCCACGCCCA
>VSMD01077173.1:0-17125 GCA_008750895.1 Mirza zaza | reverse complement strand
GAGACCAGCCTGAGCAAGAGTGAGACCCCATCTCTACTATAAATAGAAAGAAATTAATTGGCCAACTAAAATATATATAGAGAAAAAATTAGCCGGGCATGGTGGCACATGCCTGTAGTCCCAACTACTTGGGAGGCTGAGGCAGCAGGATTGCTTGAGCCCAGGAGTTTGAGGTTGCTGTGAGCTAGGCTGACGCCACGGCACTCACTCTAGCCTGGGCAATAAAGTGAGACTCTGTCTCAAAAAAAAAAAAAAAAAAAGATTCCCAAGTCTGGAAATAAAAAAAGTGAATGACTTGCCCAGGAGGAACTGTACAAAGTCATGAAGGACACCTCATATGTGCATGGGAATGTCACATATAGAATAGCATGTATGTGCCTGGCTTGTTTTGTTTTGTTTTGTTTTTTGTTTTTTGGGGGAGGTGGTTTGTGTGTGTGTGCCTGGCTTATGCATAGGGAACTGCCAGCTGCATTCGCGGTTGCCCTCCTTTATTTCTGCCTTTGGGCAATTCTTGAATTACCTGAGCTGAAGGTCACATCACCCCATCTGTGTTGTTTTGGAGATTGCCCTCTACCCCTTCAAGGATTTTTAAAAATCCTTTTTATTCTTTCTTTCACCCAAGGTCTACTATTTTTCAAATGGTCAGATGGCAAAACACACACACACACACACACACAAAACAAACCAAACAAGCAAACAGTACTACTTTAAATGTTTTAAATGTCAGTCATTTAATGCATATTGAACAAGTAAGTGCCTTTTCTGTGCCTGATCTGTGGAGCAAATACGGCCTTGAGTAAGGCAGAGACATTGACTGCCTACTGCTGCTTCCAGATTGTCAGGGAGGACAATTTCAGACTAAGAGTGTGCGGGCTGCTGAGATTAAAGGAGGGTGGAGGTGAGGGGTGCCCTTGCCTGGCTCACGAAGACTACCCCCTGACAACAGAGGAGATGTGAGCGAGGCCTCGGAGGCAGGAGTTGGGGCCCAGTGACTGCTGTCCTGGACCCCCACTACAGATCCTGTGATATGACCTCAAGTGTCCAAAACAACAGACCCTTGCTAATTCGGGGGTGGGACCAGGCACGGCCTTCTCACAGCTCCAGCATCCTCCTTACCGAACTTTAACAGAACACGTCCACGGGCATTAGCAGTGTCTTCCCAGCTGGATTTCTCCCCGGTCTCCCATTTGTTCCAGGGAACCCCCCTCCCTGCCTTACTGTTCCAGCCCCTGGACAGGAGGACTACATGTCCGATTTAAAAAGCCAAGGGCATTTCCCCCCTTCTTTCTTCTTCCTGGTTCAGGTTTAGGTGTAGGGCACGTCCCCAAAAACACAGCCCTCCAGAACTCCTGGTAGTCCAGAGGGGTGGGAGCCGGGGGAGGTTGGGCAGGATTCTGTTTCCTGAGGGGCCGCTCACATCATCTCCTCAACTTGGGGAGAACATAGAATCCTTCACAGCCGCACAAGGACAGGCATTCAGTCTCCGAGACAATAAGGAATTCAGAGCTACCAGGCCTTCCTCCTTCACGGGCTGAAATGACTATTTTATGTGTATTTGGTTAAAATAAGGAGCATTTCTGTTGATTCCGGGTCTACCTAACTGACTTCAGCTACACAAGGAAGTTTAAATTGGCTTGCAGTCCTCGGGCATATGGAAGGCTGAAAAGAGCTGGTGTGTCAGCAGATATGGGGCTGAATCACAGATTTGTTCAGGAAGTCCAAGATTAAAGTCCGGTTTATATTATTATGTAACAAACATACCTGCCAAGCAACACATCCGAGCAAATAAATTTGAAATGTTTTTGCGTAGGACACAGCTGGGATACAAAGCTTGTATTTATTTAAGATTTATGGGAATGGTAAATAAGATCATGTCTGTGGAATCCCTTAAAAAGGCAGTTTCAAAATTTGGAGCAAGGAGTAAAAGGTCCCTAATATTACAGACTAGGATCTTCCCATCAACTGTCACATGCACTTAGGCCGGGCGCGGTGGCTCACGCCTGTAATCCTAGCACTCTGGGAGGCTAAGGCAGGCGAATTGCTCAAGGTCAGGAGTTCGAAACCAGCCTGAGCAAGAGCGAGACCCCGTCTTTACTATAAATAGAAATTAATTGGCCAACTAATATATATAGAAAAAATTAGCCGGGCATGGTGGCGCATGCCTGTAGTCCTAGCTACCTGGGAGGTTGAGGCAGCAGGATTGCCTGAGCCCAGGAGATTGAGGTTGCTGTGAGCTAGGCTGACGCCACGGCACTCACTCTAGCCTGGGCAACAAAGTGAGACTCTGTCTCAAAAACAAACAAAAAAAAAACAGTCACATGCACTTTATCCAGTAATCATTTACGGTCTCATTCCTCTAGGTGCAGCTGTGTTCCCTAGGAAGATGGTGAGTCCCTGGCATGCCATCCAGGGAAATGGGACTCTGAAATAAAAGTACTAGAAGATGGCGTATGTTCAGTGTTCATGCTAGTCATAAATAAATGAATACATATTTCTACTTATACATACATATGTATGAAATATATTTAGAGATATACATTTTTCTATAGTAAAGGTATTTTAAAAAAAGATACTGTGATGTCAAACAACACTTAAGAGTGAACCAGAGTTTCTATTTCTGGAATGGCAGAGTAAGAACCTACAAAAATCCACCCCTCCATAAAAGGCATAAGAACACTGGCAAAAATAGTCAACATCAACTTTTTCCTTTAACTAAAAAGGCTTGCAACAATTTGAAGAGAATTTATTTAAGCAAAACAGCTGAATCTTGGTGGAATTCTTGTTGCATTTGATCTTCCCTAATCTCATTATCTTTTCCCAGCAACACAGTACGAGCCTTGAAGACCAAAAGCACTACAACTTTAATAGTGGTGAAAACCAGTACGTACTAGCCACTGGAGTGGGTAGAACAGGTTTGGGGCTTCTCAAAAGTCCCATCTCCCCTAAACAGTCACTACCCCGTCTGTCCAAGAGCTCACTGAAAACCTACATTCTCAGGACCTGTCTTCATTTGACCAGACTGAAGAGCTCACTGTGTGAACATCCTACCAAAAATGGTCAGCAGCAATTGTTTCACGTTGCAACCAGAGCCAACAAGAGGCTGACAAAAAAAAAAAAAATTAAAAGGAAAAACCGGGAAATGAAATATCCATAGGGGGCTTTGAAAAGCTCTGACACATTCCTGGGAATCTAAAATATCATGCATGTGCAGGGCTGAGAACATGCCCAGGAAAGACCTGAAAGGGCCCTAAGTTCTCTTCTCAGGCCAGCCTTGAGCCTCTGCTCATGTAGGAAGGAAAGCCTAAGGCAGAGTTGTAAACCCCCAAACGGAATACTCAAGGTTTGTTCTAACTCACACACAGAGTTCCTCTGTGAGACTGGAAGACTCATATGTTCAAGGTATTTAACAAAATCTCTGTCCAATCATTAGCTGACAATTAAGCTAATAAGTGTTGACTTCAATGGCCATACATAACAAAAATTACAGATTTTATGTAATTAGTCCAGGAAAATCACTAAACAAACAACAATGACAATAAACAGCAACAACAAAAAACTCTGCATGGGTAGTCTGATTTACAGAGTTGGAAAACTATATTGTTTAAAATGTCTAGTTTTCAACAAAAAGTTATGAACATGTAAAAACATTTAAAAAAAACAGGAAAATATATCTCCCCACACAGACACACACACATAGACAAATACTCAATATAAACTACCCCTAAGGAAACCAGATGTTGGACTTACTAGAGAAAGACTTTAAATTAGCTAGTATACTTTCAAAAAACTAAAGGAAACCCTATGTAAAACATTAAAGTACGAGCATGTTGTCTTATCAAATAGAGAATATCAATAAAGAGATAGAAATTATTTTAAAAGAACCAAATAAAAATACTAGAGTTGAGAATTACAACTGAAATAACAAATTCACAAGAAGACTCAAAAGCAGATTTGAGCAGGCAGAAGAATGAATCAGTGAACTTGAACATAGATCTATTGATATTATCCAGTTAGAGGAACAAAAAATAAATAAAAACAGAGTTTCAGGTATTTGTGAGGTCACCATCAAGCATGTCAACATATGCATAATGGGAGTCTCAGAAGGAGAGAACAGGGAGAAAGGGATATTTGAAGAAATAATGGCAGAAAACTGCCAAAATGTGATGAAAAATGCTCATATGCATATCCAAGAAGCTCAAAGAATTCCAAGCAAGATAATGTCAGAGAGATCCACACCTGGGCATATTATGACCAAACTGCTGAAAGATAAAAATAAAGAATTTTTAAACCAGTAAGAGAAAAGCTATTAAGTACAAGGGAGCTTTAATAAGAGTAATGGGTCACACCTCATCAGAAACTATGGAGGCCAGAAGACAGTAAGATGACATCTTCAAAGAGATTTTTTTAAAAAGCTATCAACCACAAATTCTATACCAGCAAAACTATTCTTCAAGAATGGAAAAATTTACATACACTCACATACAGAAAATTGAGAAAATTTATTGCTAGCACACCTATCCAACAAGAAATATTAAAGAGAGTCCTGCAGGCTGATAGGAAAGAACACTAGATAGTAACTTGAATCCACACAAAGAAACAAAGAACACTAATAAAGGTAACTACATAAGTAAATATAAAGTTCAGTATAATAAGTTTTTTGTTTGTAACACTTTTAAATCCTATCTGATTTAAACAACTTCAGAAAGGAATAATTATAAAACTGTTGGTTTATAATACTTACATAGAAATTTAGTGATATAAATATAATAGTACAAAAAGGGAAGAGGGAGCAAAGCTATATTGGAGTAAGTTTTTTGTCTACTATTGAAAGTAACTTGGTATAAATCTGAACTAGGAGGTTTTAAGTTGTTAATTGTAATCCCCAGGGCAACCATTCATATGTTTACAGTAAAAAAGACTCAAAGAAATTAAAATAATAGATTAGAAAATAACACAAAAGAAGGCATTAATGGAGGAATAGAGGAACAAAAAGGACATAAGACACTCAGAAAACAAATAACAAAATGAAAGACATAAAATTCTATCTTACTAGTAATTACCTTAAATATATTTGGACTGTTATATATGCATAGATTTTTATGTATGTATAGAGCAAACACTTAAAAAATCTATAAAGAGATACACTCAAAAACACTATAGATAAATCAAGATAAAGTTCTAAAAAATGCTCAAGTAACCCACAGGAAGGAAGGGGAAGAAAAAAGAATAAAGAACAGAGGGAACAAACAGAAAACAAATAATAAAATAGCAAATTTAAGTCCTGATATATCAATGATTACATTAAATGTAAATGGTCTAAATACACCAATAAGAAAATCAGTTGCCCACATTTGTGTGCACCAATTTCTGTAAACTCTAATCAGTTAAATTGATATGTGTGTCACTTCACCAATATAACACTACCTTGATTACTGTAGCTTATGGTAATTCTTAAATTCAGGTAGTGCAAGTATTCCGATTTAATCTTTTTAAAAATTGATTTGACTATTCTAGTTCCTTTGCCTTTCACATAAATTTTAGAATGAGCTAGTACCTACAAAAAATGTCCTGTTTGAATTTTTATTGGAGCTGTATTAAATCTAAATCAATTTGGAGAGAATTGACATCTCCCAAATATTGAGATTGTGTAGAATTGGTGTTGTTTCTTTTTTAGATTTGGTAGAATTTGCCAGTGAAACTATTTGAACCTGGAGATTTCTTTTTTTTCTTTTTTCTTTTTTTTTGAGACAGAGTCTCACTCTGTTGCCCCGGCTAGAGTGCCATGGTGCCGTGGCATCAGCCTAGCTCACAGCAACCTCAAACTCCTGGGCTCAAGCAATCCTGCTGCCTCAGCCTCCCAAGTAGCTGGGACTACAGGCATGTGCCACCATTCCTGGCTAAGTTTATATATATATATATATATATATTTATATATTTTTTTAAACAGAGTCTCGCTTTGTTGCCCAGGCTAGAGTGAGTGCTGTGGCGTCAGCCTAGCTCACAGCAACGTCAAACTCCTGGGCTCAAGCAATCCTGCTGCCTCATGCTCCCGAGTAGCTGGGACTACAGGCATGCGCCACCATGCCCGGCTAATTTTTTCTCTATATATTAGTCGGCCAATTAATTTCTTTCTATTTATAGTAGAGACGGGGTCTTGCTCCTGGTCAGGCTGCTCTCAAACTCCTGACCTTGAGCCATCCTCCCACCTCAGCCTCCCAGAGTGCTAGGATTACAGGCGTGAACCACTGCGCCCGGCCTGAACCTGGAGATTTCTATTGTAGAAAATCTTAAACTATGAATTCAATGTCTTCAATAGTTATAATGACAAATTCAGGTTATTCATTTCCTCTTATATGAGGTTTAGTCATTTGTGACTTTAGGCGAACTGGTGTATTTCATCTATAATCTCAAATTTGTGTGCATACCGATATTTGTAATATTCTCTTATCCCTTTAATTTCTTGCAGGATTTCTAGAAATATTCCTCTTTTCAATCCCAATACTGGTATTTTGCATCTTTTGTCTTTTTTTTTATTAGTCTAGAGGTTATCAATTTTATTGAGCTTTACAAAGAATAAGCTTTTGGTTTTATTGATTTCCTTTATTTTCTGTTTTCTTATTTCCTTCATCTTGCCTTGGATTTATTTTGCTGTAGTTTTTATAGCTTCTAATCCATTTTAGATTTATTGATTTTATACTTTTCTAGTATAAGCATTTAGTACAATAAATTTTGTTTTAAAAACTGCTTTAGGCTGGCATGGGGACTCAAGCCCATAATCCCAGCACATTGGGAGGCAGAGGCAGGAGGATCACTTGAGGCCAGGAGTTCAGAGACCAGCTTAGGCAACATAATGAGACTGTCTCTACTAAATCAGTCAATCCATAAATACTGCTTTAGCTGCATCCTGCAAATCTTGATAAGTTACACTTTCATTTGTTTCCAAATATTTTCTAGTTTCCTTGAGATTTTTTGACCCACAGACTAATCTTATTGTGCTTTTAAAATTTCCAGTGTTTGATATTTTCCTATTATCTTTCTCTTATTGACTTTTAATCTAACTCCATTATGGTAGAGAACATACTTTGAATGATTTTGATTCTTTTAAATTAAGGTTTGTTTTATTACCCATGATATGGTTTACTTTGATGAATATTCTATGAGCACTTGAAAAGAATATATATTCTACTCTTGTTTGTGGGTATTCAATAAATGTAAATTAGATTAAGTTAATTGATAGTGTTGCTCAGCTCTTCTCTATTTTCCACTAGTTCTGTAGATTAGTGTGAAAGGAGTATTGAAGTTATCAACTATAATTGTGAATTTGTCTATTTCTCCTTTCAGTTCTGTTTTTGCTTCACATTCTTTGAAACACTATTGTGAGGGCTCCCCCCTGACAGCCTAATCACCTCCCAAAGGCCCCACCTCCTACTACCATCCCATTGGTATCTCAAAATATGAATTTTGGGGAGACACAAACATTCAGTACATAGCACTTTCTTACACTGTTTTTTAACTCTTTGCAGGAGCTGAGTACAATGAATGTAGCCTTCAGTGAAGAGATTGGTGATGGGGAGGAACATAGACTTCGGAAAGAAGTATCTATGTTTGATTCTTGGTTCACATTTATTAGCTTGCCTTTGGCTGCAAGTAGCAGAGAACCCAAATCAAATGGCTAAACAATATATATATTATTTTAGATGGTACAACATGAAAACTGAAGGTTGGGTATCGCTTCTCTGAGGTTGGTTAATTCCATGGCTCAGTTGTTATCAAGGACCCAGCTTCTTCCCAACTTTGTTCTCTGTTGTCTTCAGCTGGTTTGTTAGCTCTCCTTGAGGTCTTAGGACAGTTGCATCAGTGCTGGGTGCCATATTTAGACACGGCAATGTCCAACCTCTTCCTCAGGTATCTCAAGAGAAAAGATAACTTTTCCAGAAGTGCACGAGAGGACGTGTATTCATATTTCAAGCTTAAACCAACTACTGGCAAAAAGAATGGCACTTCCATTATTTGCTGAGACCAGTTGTTTTCAACCTTAGCTGTGCTTTAGAATCAACTGAGAGCTACTGAAAATCTCATGTCCATACCTCAAGCCAGAAAAAAAAAGAGAAAAAAACTGGAATTTCTGAAAGTGGGCCTCAAGTATCAGTATTTTTAAAAAAGCTTCTCAGGTAATTCCAATGTGAAGCCAAAGTTGAGAGCCACAACCTTAGACTCGTGTTGATACAACCCTGAGGGTTGGGACCAGGACCCACCATCCATAAAGCACTGACGACTCCAGTAGAAAGAAAGAATCTAACCAAAATTGAAATTGTTAGGAAGGGAAGCAAACACATGTGATGGTACAGATATAAGCTACAGAGATCCAGGGCTGATAATGCCTTCTTACAGACATGGTTTCTACCTCTATCAATAGTAATAACTACTATTCTTACTATTAATATAATAATGCCTCTTATAAGATTGTAATAGGGATTAAAAAGTATTAATAGTTTCATATGTATGATCCCTAGTATTCAGCAGGTGTGTAACCTGAGATATTCTGATGTAGCCAAACCACAGATATGGCATTTGTGCTTCTAATTGTCACTAGGAACCTCATATTCTGTAGGGCACATCACCAAGTCACCTAGTATCTTGATCTCAATAAACAAGAGCTCAGAAAAAAAATCCTTGAATGTAACTCCCCAATGGTTAAGCTTGTCAGAAATGAGTCAGTAAATTGAGAAAATTATGCTAGAAGTCAGGAAACCTATTATGACAGGTAGTCATTTACCATCTCTGAGTCTGAATTCTTTAAGTTCTATAACTGGACAAAGTCAAAACACCAAAATGCTACATACTTGACCTATATTATCTCATGAACTCACAAAAAAATTGAGTTTTACTGTTGTTTACCTTTTAGTAACTGACCACAAAAAAGAGCCATATACATAACCTGTCACAAAGAATTTTAGAAATGAGAATCTTGTCCACTCTAGTCAGTGATTTCCATAATTAAGACCCACATAAGACTTTCTATGAAATTATTAGAAGAGGTTTTGCCTCCCACCGTCTTCCTGATAATGAGAGGTAAGTAGCTGATCACTTCATCCTTTTTGCTTTGGCTTCAGAGAAGATCAAAGATAAACTGAATACAGCCTTGATAACCATGCTGGCCAAATGACATGTAAATCTGTGTACAGATTTTCCCATACAACTTTCATACCTATTTTTCTCCTGGCCTGGCTTTTTAAAACTATGGTTTTATTATACATGTAGTTGCTTGGAGGTGCAGCAAGAGTCTGTGAGATGGACCTCACAGGAGGAAACCAAGGGGCAGCAGAGACAGCAGAGGGAGGCAGGAATCAAGTTTGGTATGGCTGAGACGCCAGACTACAGAGCACCTTTAAACAAGGCAGACAAACGGATCTTGATTTAGGAACTATACAGTGGAGGCGCGGCTGGGAAATCATTTCTGAGGAAATCCGAGTGAACTGAAGAGAAGAAAGCAGAGCAAGGAGGCAGGTGACCAGCTGGAAGGTGCTGCAGTAACCCAGGTACGAGAGATCCACACCCTAATGGCTGCTCTGGGTGCACACGGCACGTTCCAGAGGACATGTCTCTCTTCCAGCTTGCTTTAACACAGGTTAAGGGATTTCGCTGACACAGATATGCCTGCCTCTTCGAAATAATCAGTTGTAAAATAAGAGGTTTTTAAACTTCTCTACTTGACTTCTAAGTCTCTCAAACCTCTGCTTGGTCTTGTAAGTTTACAAGTGAGATAAGTACTGCCTCAGGAATATAAGAATTATTTTTTTTCTTATATATAAATTTTGTACATAAACATTTATACTTCACAAGTATCAAACTATACATGAGGTAATATCAGGAAATAAACTGTTAGATTGTAATATATATAAAAATTTATATTGTAATCTAATAATTACAAGTATTTACAGAGCTTATGAAACTAAAAAAAATAAAACATAAACATTCCTATTTATTCCCTTTCTATGCAATGGATTACATTATCCACCTCATAAGGTTGTTAAACTTAAATAGGAGGCTTAAATAAGAAAGTTATAAACAGTATAAAATAAAATAGCATAGTTCCTGGCACATGGAAAGTGTGCATTAGGTTGGCTTATTATTCATGTGGGCGAATGTTAGCTTACAATACAGGTTTGCCATAAAATTTACCTTCTACAAGTGTGAGCTATGACAGGATCTGGAATTCCTTAAAGTTATATATGATCTTTAAAGAAGACAGAAAGTATCTGTTCTATGGGTTATAACTACTCTCTTTTACAATTTCATTAAATTATCAAAGATTTTTGTAACAGACCCCTTTAAAAAGCCAACTTGGCCTCTTTCCTCTGTGATTTCCTTTAGCAGCTTCTACTGCCTCGCCCTCTTCTGTAGCCACAGCCAGCAAGTGGACCAATCACCCTGGCAGACAGCAACAGGGCACTGAGAGATGACTCACTCTCAGGTTAGTCTCCTGCTTCTAAGGACCCAGGATCTACCCTGGTTTCCTACTTTCTTAGGTCTTGCCTGATAAACCTTTGCTCAGAATACATGCAATTCCATCTCTTGCTTTAGTGGGATAAGATTACAACTAAAATAACCTTGACTCTTATTTTCAAAGAGGACTTTGCTAAGAAGTATCATTAGCTTTGGTGTACTCTATATGTCCAACAAGTTAGTAATACTATTATTTTTCCCAGCAATAAAACAATATGATGACAGTTTCAATTTCATGGTATTTTTCTAATACTAATCAATACTACTATATAGAAATGCTTATTTATTTATTTATTTATTTTTGAGACAGAGTCTCACTTTGTTGCCCAGGCTAGAGTGAGTGCCGTGGTATCAGCCTAGCTCACAGCAACCTCAATCTCCTGGACTCAAGCGATCCTACTGCTTCAGCCTCCCAAGTAGCTGGGACTACAGGCACGTGCCACCATGCCCAGCTAATTTTTTTTTCTATATATATTAGTTGGCCAATTAATTTATTTCTATTTATAGTAGAGACGGGGTCTCACTCTTGCTCAGGCTGGTTTCAAACTCCTGAAACCATCCTTGGCCTCCCAGAGTGCTAAGATTACAGGCGTGAGCCACCGCGCCCGGCCGGAAATGCATATTTAGAATGTCATTATTTACACTTGGAAAATTTTGTATTGAATATTGTGTTAAAGACATCATTATACTCCTAAAATTTCTATTTTACACAACTGTATAATCTGACTACAGTTTATAAACCAATGGGAAAGATAAATATTCTTATATATTAATAACAGAAAAGTTAAGAACTCAAAGTTTAGGAATGATATAGCAAGAGATATTTTTTCATTTTATTTAGAACAGTAAGAAACTGGAGTTCATTTTATTTATTATAATACTAAGAAATTGGAAACAAATATTCAACAACAGGAAATTCGTTTAAAATATTATAAAACCGTAATTTATTTTAACCCTCAAAGGAAATTGCGAGCAACCATTAAAACATGTGAAAACGTTTAATAGATCTAGCTCTATTTTTATAGTCCACCTATTATGCCAATGTCTTCCTAGCAGTTTTCTCTCCTCAAACCTCCTATACATCTTCACCCATCCTCACTCAGCCTAACCTTGCTTCCTATTTTATTGAGAAAACTAAATCAATCAGAATAGACTTCTGCAACCCACCAGCTGGCATCTCTGCCATATATGTTGCTCTCCTGTTCCAAGGGCCAGACATCTCAGGGAAGATCAATCCCTAGTACACTTGTACTCTAGATCCCAGCCCTCTGTCCATCCATTAAAGAAGCTGCACATCATTCCAATGACACAAGAGGGCGCTTTGAATGAAGACTCTTGTAAATTACTCCAAATCACCAGTCTTGAACAGGCATATAGGCTTAACCATTCTTCATCTATGCTACAGAAGAAAACAGAGAACAAAAAACACATTAGCTTGTGAAAATCACCAACTTAGCCACACTTACCGCCCCTTTCTACACACACACAAAAAAAATCCATGCAGCAGAAGAAAAGTATAACACAAACATCTAAACAATTAAAGACTCCTCTTTGGGAAAAGGAAATACCTTGTATTCAAATTCAAAAACTTAAGACTAAAACTGAACAAAAAATAGAAGTAATGAAACAAGAGTTGACTGACATCAGAAATGATACAAGAAAATAAAATTATATTTAAAATGAAGACTATATTACAAGAAAGAATAGATTTGAATGGAAAAATAATAAAAGTTATTGAACAAAAGCAGAAAAATAAAAAGAATAAAACTGAGATGAAAAAAGAACAACGTAATAAAGAGCAAAGAAAACACATGACAGAGAAAATATGCAAACATAACCCAGTAACTATAAAATGATTAGCAACTAAGTCAAATATTTGGTCATATCAATAAATGTGAATGGACTTATTCACCTATCAAAAGAAAAAGATTTTGGTTTATCTCACAGGGCAAAAGCCAACTATATATGTTCCATACAAGAAACAGACCTAAAAATTATTCAGAAAAGCTAAAAATAAAATGATGGGCAAATGAATATTAAAAGCAAATGGAAAAAATTTCAAGATGAGTGCAGAATATGAAACCACATCAATAAACTTTTTGTACTATTGCATAAAATCCATTGGTCATATTGTGGGTTGGATGGATGTCTTACCCATGCATAGTTTTGTATCACGCATTGTTTATTTGGAAATTATTAGTGCACTAATTTATGCAGATATTCCAAATGTTTCATTATATAGTTTAGTGTTTTAAAAATCACATTCCTTAATATCATCAAATCTCACCAAAAAAATCTTTAGGTATAAGAAAGCTTTTAAGCTCACAAAAGCAGATCAAATGTTCTAAAATTGGAATTTTTGCTTAAAAGCTTGAATTTTATCATTGATAACAAATATTTTCAGTTGTCCTCCTTGAAGTGACAGGGTCACTCTGTTCATTTGTGGAAAAGGTCCTGCCAAACATCTACATTTTTTTTTAAGAGATAGGGTGTTGCTATGTTGCCCAGGCTGGACTCAAACTTGAGCTCCTGGACTTAAGCAATCCTCCTGCCTCAGCCTCCTGAGCAGCTGGGACTACAGGCACACACCACCTCACACAGATCTCAGTTGTTCTTTCAAGTAAAAACAGTATTCATGAAAAACAGCTAATTTAGCTTGCAACTCAGATAATAGCACAAGTGCTTTTCCTTTATAATACCTCTTCAGTATACAGTTATATATCTTCCCATTTTGCTAAACATAATATTGAAAAGACTTTATGAGTTGAGGTTTAATAACAATAATTTTTATTGCTTCATCAAGGACATTCTTAAATGAAACTGGCACCAGATGCAGATGTTTTCAGAGGGGAACTCTATTCAAGGTTTAGAAACTGGACGGTCTTATTGAAACATAAACTCTTCTAGTGAAAACTAGAAGAATATGCCTCTACTGTTTCCCAATTAAGTATGATGCTGATTTTCTTATTAAGGTACAATACATTTTTGCATGTTAAGAAAATATCCATCCTATGATCTTATATGTAGAAAACCCTAATATAAAAAAATCAGTTGCATTTCTACACACTAACAATAAACAATCTAAAAAGGAAATTTAAAAGAATTCCATTTACAATAGCATCAAAAAGGATAAAATACAGTTGACCCTTGAACAATACAAGTTCGAACTGTGTGGGCCCACCTGCACACATGGATATTTTTCAATAAATATATTGGAAAAGTTTTGGAGATTTGTGACAATTTGAAAAACCTTACAAACTGCATACCCTAGAATCATTGAAAAAATTAAGAAAAAGTTATGAACATATAAAATATATGTAGATACTAGTCTATGTGTTAATAAACTATATTATCTATAAGGCTTCTCATCAACAGTAGGCTATTAGTATTAATAGTTAAGTTTCTGGGGACTCAAAAGTCATATGTAGATTTTTTTACTGCATAGGGGTAGCACCCCTAACCCCCATGTTGTTCAAGGGTCAACTGTACTTGGATTTAACCAAGGAGATGAGACTTGTACAATAAAAATTATAAAATGTTGCTGAAAGAAATAAAAGACAAATAAATGGAAAGATATCCCATGCTCAATAGAAGAAGACAATATTATTAAGATGTCAATATTACCCAAAGAAATCTATACATTCAATACAATCTCTATCAAAATTAAAATGACGTTTTTTGCAGAAACAGAAAAATCTACCCTAAAATTCACATGAATTCTCAAGGAACCCTGAATAGTCAAAACAATCTTGAAAAAGAACAAAGTTAGGGGACTGATATTTCTGATTTGAAGCTATTACAAAGCTACAGTAATCGAAACAGTGTGGTACAAGCATAAAGACAGACATACAGACCAATAGAACAGAATAGCAAGGCTGGAAATAAATCTTAACATACATGGTCAAATAGTTTTTGACAAGGGTGCCAACGCCATTCAATGAGGGAAAGACACTTTCTTTCAACAAATGGTGCTGGGAAAACTGAATATATACATGAAAAACAAAGTTTGGACCCTTGCCTTAGATAATACATACAATTTAATACATGAAGTTGAACCCTTGCCTTAGATAATTAATACATACAAATTAACTCAAAATGGATCAAAGACCTAAACATAAGAGCTAAAGCTATAAAACTCCTAGAAGATTATATAAGGGAAAGGCTTTACAACACATAGGATTTGGCAATGATTTATTGGGTATGACACCAAAGGCATAGGCAACAAAATTAAAAATAGATAAAATTTACGCTTCATGAAAATGAAAAACTTTGCAAAGGACACCATCAACAGAGTGATAAGCATATTCCTGTGCCCCTTAAGGTGACTGGGAAAAGATTTGCCACACATACTTCAGAAAAGGATTTTATCATGAACATATAAAAATTAATATATAAAGGACAATCAAACCAATAAAAACATGGGCAAAAGACATCAATAGGGATTTCACCCAAAATGAAACTCAAAGGTCCATAAGCATGAGATGCTGTACTTCATGCAAATAAAGCTAATGAGATTCTATTTTGACACCCACTAAATTGACCAAAAATATTTAAAGTATTAGCATTATAAAAATGTTTGTAAGTGTGGAATAACAAGAGTTCTTCTACACAGTTTTGTAGGAGTATAAACTGTTATGACTCCTTTAGAAAAAAATTGGTACTATCTTAAATGTTAAGATGATATAACAAGTCTACTCCTTGGAATATACCCTGGCCCTGGATAACTCAAGCATGTTTATACCAACAGACAGACATGTATGTGAATATTTATAATAACAGCTTGTTAAAAAACTGAAAATAACCTAAATATCCATTAATAATAGAATGACTAATAAATAACATATACATAGAATGAAATGCTATATAGGAGTAAAAATGAATGATAGCTGCATGCATTTTACATGAATGAATCTTAAAAGTATAATGTTGAGTGAAAATAGCAAGTGACCAATTAAGACACCAGTGGCTCCCAACCTTTCGGCATGAGGGACCAGTTTCATGGAAGACAATTTTTCCAAGGAAGGGCGGGGGGTAGCCAGGGGTGGGGAGGTAAATGATGGGGAGCGGCTGTAAATACAGATGAAGCTTTGTTCGCTCAACTGCTGCTCACCTCCTGCTTGTGTGCGGTCCGGTTCCTAACAAGCCACAGACCAGTACCAGTCTGTGCCCAGGCGTTGGGGACCGCAGTAATACGCAGAGTATAGTATTGTCTAAATGAACTCTAAACATAAGCAAAACTAAATATACTGTTTCACGAATTATACACATTGGGTCCATCTGCAAAGAAACACAAGAGGAGAATAAAAATATAAATGATAGACCAGCAAAGGGAGGCAGACTGATAGAGATCTACAAAGCTATGTATATGTATCAAATACCTTACAATTTTTTTAGTGGGGGAGGAAAGAGAAAAATACTTCTATTTGAGAAAATGGAAAAAGCCCTATTGAGATTGCCATGCCAATTTCTAGAGATGGTTCAAAGGGGGCAAAAAAAGAAAAATGTAGTAAATTCTAATTTTACCTTTTAAATGTCTATTTTATTTATATGACTTCTTTTCAGTATCTAAAACCTAATAAGAAAAAAAAAATCACATAATCATTTTTATGCATTAATGTCTAATTCAGGTACACTGTCATAATTCTCAAATGACTCCAATAACATCCATCCTAATAATAATCTAATATTTACTACTATAAAAGGAACTGAAAACTAATTTTATGTATCATTTTTCCATATATATGTTATATAAATAAATTAAACACTTGGTACAAATTCTAATTTCACAGTAACCTTTCATATTTTACAACCTAAAAATATCTAGAAATACATACTTTTGACTTTCTAATTTGCATATGCTCAAGGGAACATTTCACCACAAGATGGTATGGTTGATTTTAAAAGAATCTTTATTTGCATGTACATTTCAATTTAATTTTGAAAAGACTAGCTGCAACTAACACAGGAAATAAAAGACTATAAATGACTATAATTTTTCAATAATCTTTTCTCACAGACTAAAAGAATATTTGAAGAAAACACTTTGAAATTACTACTTTATTCTTAAATATAACTTTAATATGTTTATCAACCTGTGACTCTTAACTTTCTAAGAAACTTTATAACAAGAATACTATTAATATTTCTCTTATCTGCTTTACTTTCCTTTGTTTAGCTTAGCTATTAAAATTGCTAACAACATTGACGGTTTTAAGAATATCCCAATTTATATTAGCAATGAGTATAAATCTTCCTTTCATCTATAAGGAAAAATATACAAATGAAAAATAATTTTCTGGCCGGGCGTGGTGGCTCAAGCCTGTAATCCTAGCTCTCTGGGAGGC
Source organism: Mirza zaza (assembly GCA_008750895.1). NCBI lineage: Eukaryota > Metazoa > Chordata > Mammalia > Primates > Cheirogaleidae > Mirza > Mirza zaza. The sequence goes on along the minus strand of VSMD01077173.1, from coordinate 275 downwards.
CGAGGTGGGCGGATCGTTTGAGCTCAGGAGTTCGAGACCAGCCTGAGCAAGAGCGAGACCCCATCTCTACTATAAATAGAAAGAAATTAATTGGTCAACTAAAATATATATAGAAAAAAAAAAATTAGCCGGGTATGGTGGCGCATGCCTGTAGTCCCAGCTACTTGGGAGGCTGAGGCAGCAGGATTGCTTGGGCCCAGGAGTTTGAGGTTGCTGTGAGCTAGGCTGACGCCACGGCACTCACTCTAGCCTGGGCAATAAAGTGAAACTCTGTC